>MWSQ01002041.1:0-32041 GCA_002116395.1 Ramularia endophylla | reverse complement strand
AACGCCTTTAGAATCTTAACTTATTAATTTTTCTAGAAACTAGCTTATATTACTATATAAAAGCCCTATAGAGTTAAAAATGCTATATAGAAACCTTAGTTCCTTACTAGCTAGAACTTAGGCATACTAGACCTATTAACGCGCTTAAGCGCGGCTTATATAGGCATCTATTACTAGTCTACTAAAATCCTATTATTCTAGTTGTAGTCAAAATAGGTATATTAAACTATAGAACTCTAGATACTTAATTATAGTAGTACGCTAAATTTAATTAAGAATTAAAGATATAACTAGAGTATTAGGCGTATATAAGTCTAGCGCGTAAACATAGGCAACATTTTAAATATTACTAGTGTCTAATCTATAGATTCCCTTACGTATATATATAGAGTTTGCTTTTATTTTTGACTTAAAGAAATGTACGTAATCTTATAACTTCTTAAACAGTATCGAGCTCTTTCTATTAATAACATGCTTTGTATAGGTTATATACTTAAAAATTACAGACGTATTGAATAGTAGTAAAGTAACAGGAATAAGTAGGTAGAATCTTGCTTATAGAGTCTCGTGAAAAATCCCTTGTTACAAATTATATACCTCGTAAAGGCCGTTTCCTTAATTCAAACTTATTATATAGGAAGGAAAAGAAATAACTCCTCTAAAAGTCCTCTAAAGATCCTATGCCTATCCCTAAGCCTCCCCTCCTCCTACTAAATCTCTACTTGTTAGAGTATCTTAGCATACTAGGGTACTTAGCCGCCTTTCTAACCCGAGATCTAGTTATACGGGTAGGAGACTTTATAGGTTTGAAGCTAGCACCCTCGGTACTCTAGTTGTTATAATCGTAGAGCTAAGATTGATCTTAAAACTTACAATTTCTATAAGTATTATAGAAATAACCGTTCTAAACATAGCATTCCTAATTTCCTATTAGCATCTTTCTAGATTGTATAGGTAGGAAAGAATGTGTTTATACTCGTCCTATATAGCGTACTTACGCTAAAATATCCCTTCCTATCCTTATACTTCTAGTACTTGCTTCTCTTCTTCTCTCTACTATCTTCTATTAGCGAAAAGAATCTTTCTAGAGGCTTTCCTAATTATATAGACCGGCTCTAGATTAGTAAAGCATTTATATAGCTTAGTCGGTTTTAAAGGAAATTAAGGTCGTCGTGTGTTAGGTCCCGGAAGTAGATAAGCTTTCTATTACTCTCTACTATTACCTCTCGCTGCTCGTCGGTAGTCTTAAACCTAACTTCGTTAAGCTATATTGTATAGATTAGAAATGTCGTAAAATGTTAGGCCTGATTTTAGTAAAACTCACTTTCTTACCCCTTATATTATAGACAATGTTACTATTTAGTACCTTAGCCCGAGCGGCCTCGGGGTTCTATTAAGTAGATATAATGCTTTATATAGGTAGGAATTAGTAATTATAGGCCGGTATATAGGCTAGGAGGCTGTTTAGATAATATAAGGATGTTATAGAAGTAGGAGAAGAGTCGAAAGTTTAAGGAAGAAAAGCGGAAAGGTATAGGTAGTAGAACCGCTCTACTAACCTCTAGCGTACTATATATTACCTATATAATGCGTTTAATTATAGAAAACAGTAGGCATACTCTAGTCGCCTAACTATATACTATTCTTTTAAATTATGTGATTTTGTAGGAAGTGATGTATTATGTATATAAAGACGCTATAGCTGTACAAAACCGTAGTAACATTGTACATATCTAAGCGAAGCGCTATTGCAACCTTCAGAGGCCTCGGCTACGATAGCGCGCTATTTTGACGTTGTTTCCAAAGATGTCCTAAAAACGCACCGTAGTACTGCTTCCCAATCGGTTCTCACAGCGATCAAATCCTTCACTCGCCTCCGTCATTGTCTCGTGATCGCGTCTCTGCCGTTGATATCCACGCGAAAGTCCTCGACCTAGAGACGGGAAGAGACGAGCCTCCATCAATTGCTATCACCTTCGTCAAGCTCACAATGGCGTCTGTAAAGTACGAACAGCAATCGCTGTACTACGGTGGCAAACGACAGACCACCCGGGAGACCTTTACGAACATTGACCCATCAACCAATACGCCTATTGCAGAGATCTGTAAAGCAGACAAGACTTCCATCGACGCAGCCATCAAATCGGCCAAGACTGCGTTTCCGTCATGGTCTGCCACGCCACCTATGGAGCGGTCAAGAATACTACTCAAAGCCGTAGCACTTCTTCGACAACGAAATGATGAGCTAGCCACGATAGAGACACACGACACCGGAAAGTCTTTTTCAGAAACCAGTGCAGTGGATGTCGTTACTGGAGCTGATGTTCTGGAATACTATGCCAATCTAGTGGCTGCTGGTGGTCTCAATGGCGAAACTACCCGACTACGACCTGATGCTTGGGTGTATACTACCAAGGCTCCTCTAGGAGTCTGCGCAGGTATTGGAGCCTGGAATTACCCTATCCAAATCGCCTTGTGGAAGTCTGCACCATGTCTTGCGGCAGGCAACTGCATGGTCTACAAGCCGTCAGAATTTACTCCTCTCCACGCTCTCAAATTAGCTGAGATATATTCTGAAGCCGGCATACCACCCGGCGTTTTCAACGTCGTTCAGGGTCCTGGTGATGTTGGCGCTATGCTCACTTCCCACCCAGACATCGCAAAGGTTTCGTTCACAGGCCAAGTTTCGACAGGTAGCAAAGTTGCAGGATCGGCAGCGGGTGGCATGAAGTACGTGACTATGGAGTTGGGCGGAAAGTCACCCTGCATTATCCTCCCCGACGCCGAGCTCGACAATGCTGTGAACGGCGCTTTGCTAGCAAACTTCTTTTCCACTGGCCAAGTCTGCACCAATGGCACACGAGTATTCGTGCCAAAGAGCATGCTCCCTGCTTTTGAAAAGCGCCTGCTTGAGGAAATGGCCAATGTTCGTGCGGGAGACCTCTTCGATCCAAACACCAACTTCGGGCCACTCGTGAGCCAGGTTCACCAGCAGAAAGTACTGCGCTACATCAAACACGGCATTGAAGTCGACAAGGCGAAGCTCATCTGTGGCGGCCTTGGTGCTCCAGAACTTCCGTCCACAGCTTCCAAGGATGGTTTCTGGGTGAAGCCAACCGTCTTCACAAACTGCACAGATGAGATGCTCATCGCCACAGACGAGATCTTCGGTCCTGTCATGTGTATCTTGCCCTACGATGACTCCAATGACTCGTGGTTGGAGAAGCTCGTGGCTCGCGCGAATAACACGCAAATGGGTCTCGCGGCCGGTGTCTTCACTCAGAACATCGATCTCGGGCACAAGGTTGTTGCACAGCTCGAGGCTGGCATCACGTGGGTAAACACCTGGGGAGAGTCACCTGCAGAGATGCCTGTTGGTGGTTGGAAGATGAGCGGCTTGGGAGTTGAGAATGGACCCAGAGGGTTGGAGAACTGGGTACAGAACAAGAGCACTCTTGTGGAGATGGCTGGAAAGGTCGCGACTGCTTTCCCAAAGCTATGAACGATGAATTTATTCAACTCCAATCAAACTCATAGGCCGTCAACATTAATTGTGCCCGCTTTGGTGGATGCGCGGAACGTTAGTGATGCACGCCTTGGACGAAATGCGGAAGGTTCAGCAAGTGAGGTAATCAAGGGAGACATATGTCTCCCGGGCAGGAACGAAGACCATGATGTAAGTTGACACTGTGTACGTACAGATCGATATCGCTGGAGAGAGAGGCAAACAGCATGTTCACCATGAAATGTCGTTTGGTGCCAAGGCTCAAATTCTGCCGATGTTCATTCACTTCATCTCGACCGAAGTGAGACTGGTCAACTTGAATAAGCTTTCACACTTCTCATGAGCGTCAACAATCACAAAATCAACAATAACAACACAGCCCATTGTAGAAAAACTACAACGACAAACATGTCTTACGAGCGCTGCTCGTCCAGCCGAAACATGGTCAAGACACCACCATCAAGATGCCGCTCATCCTCTATCTCGTCACGCTGGCATTGGCTGTCACCTCACTCGGATGTGCAATATATGGCCTGGTAGGCTCCACGAGCCGGTTGCGCACTCTCTACATTGCTTTGATAGCCACCTCAGCAACCATGCTCTTTTTCCTCATGGGCGTTGCTTTCATAGGCTGGTGGCGCAAGCGCATCCGAGAGAACAGCCTCAAATCCAACCACAACGGTAAGAGTTCCAGACGACAAGCGAGAGGACAACCTCGAATGGGTTCCATATGCTCTTGATCAGACGAGTTGCCTGCCATGCTTGTCCCAACTCGATTCTCCAACATGAGAGCATGTACTAAATGCTCCCAGATGCTCTTCGCCGCGACGAGATCTTCCGCGTCCACGCCCAAATCAAGCAACAAGAGAACGAACGTGGTCGGAATACATCCACGACCGCCAGCTCAACCACCATCCAGGCTTCGCGTAGAAACTATCGACGTTCGCCTCATCCACATCCCGGCCCACTCACCTCAAACCCACCATGTGGACCACCCAGCAACCTCCTCTACCTTCCACCTCTACCATCAGATCTCTCGACTCTGGATTTACCAGCCTTCCACACCGCATCGAGCGTAAGCATCACACCAGCCAAATCTCGAGCCATCCGGATCCCAGCACGCGCCCGAGCCGCTACGGATGCAGGACGTACCACAGCAGCAGTTACAGCAAGCCGAGCCCGAGCCAACTCTCTTATACTTCTCAAGGAAGCAACGGCTAGAAGGACTGCACTGGCAGTCACGCGTCCACAGCCTGCCATCCAGGGCCCGTTCTCATTCGACAGTTGATGGGGATACATTTTCTCTCGCTCGACAAGATGAATCGATCTGATGGTGAGGCCTTCGTCCGTATAAGATGCCTCATCCGAAGAGAAGGAGAACGCGTAAGTTGTAATTTCGCTTTCTTCTCCACGCACTCGCTCAGAGGCGAACGCGTGATGAGAAAAGACACAAGAATCCAATCAATCCCGAAGGGAAGGAAGGCAACTTGGTGTGTGATGATCGAGCCGCGCAGCGCAGTCTCCAAAGGGCAGTCTCGCGCGCAGCACCAGGTGCTGGTGACAATCAGTGCGACGTCCGAAGACATTTGAATAGCCCATCTTGAATATAGCAAAACATGCAGAGAGCTTCCCAATCATCGACTGCAATGTGAATCTAGTAAGTCAGCTGATATCGTTCCTCTGTATTTTCGCCTGTTCGCCCGTTCAATACTGAAGTGAGAATTGGTAACAAAGAAGTCAAGATATAGACAGCGGACGGACGACGGCGCATATTAGTCTCAGCAATTCGCGTCGCTCGCCCTCCTCGTCTCGTTGGGACGCCGTCGTCGTCCTGTAGCGCAGTCAATAAACTTTTTAATAGTACATGGGTATCATCCACTCAATGCTTTCATGCACCGTAAAGCAAGAATACGAAAAGCAAAGACCACGTCTTCACATCAGACCGGAGCGCCGTCGAGAGACTGATAGTAAAGATGCACCGTACGTTACCTTGTCCCCGACCCGGCTGATTACCGCTCTCACACGCAGTAGGTCTGGTCATAACATCATTCGCATCGTCAAGCAACGTTCGCTGCTGGCTCCATCATGTAAGGTCGATGGGGTCACCTTGCAGACCCGTGACGACATTCTTCTTGTGCCTGGGCTTCCTCTTCTTGGCCTCTGCAGGTCCTGCGGGTGGTTCGCGGGTGCTACAACCATGTCAGCTACGAGTTTGAATATTAGACATAAGTCAGACTTACTCCGTGTGGACCTGAGGAGGGTGACGCGAGCCGCTATAGCCATTTTCAACACTGCGTTCTGAGCGTGAGATGTTGTGCGAGCGTGTAATGTTGTGGGCAGGAGGAGGCGGGTAGTTGTTATACGATGCCTGGTGCATGTGATCATCTTGCGGCTGCTGCATGTAACTTGCCGGCTGTGGTGCGTAACCATAGTCCTTTTGCTGAGGTGGACGCGCCGGAAGAGCATGGCGTGGAGGTGGAGGGTTTTGTCGAGCGGGCGGTGGTGGCGCTCGAGCCGATGGCTGCGGACGGTTGGAAGTTTGCTGCGAAGTGTCAGGCTGGGCATAGAACTCCATCCAATAGCGCTCAATTGCAGAGAGTGTTGCACGCTGCCTCGTCAGCACCCATGGTGGAAGACGAGGCAGATACTCTATCGGGTGCTCGGGTGGAGCAGGGGCCGGATAAGAGCCTGTTAGGTGAGGTGCTGCGACTGAGGAGGGAGGTGACCGGCCAGCCCAACGCGGGACAGGCGCTGGTTTTTCGAAGCCACCCGTAGTGTCAAATGCAGTGTGCTTGCTTGAATCAGGCAGAGTAGCCACGAGTTCCCTCAGTAGTTGTAGAGACGCGCGCGGTTCTGAAGGGTCTTGATGTTGCTGTGCAGTGTTGTGGTAAGGACTTGAAGAAAGAGAAGGCACTTTGCTTACAGGCTGAGATTGGCGGCGGTTCGCACAATCGCGCAAAATCTGGCGCTGGTTGATGAAACTCAAATAGTTGCCACCCAGAACACATCCCAAGATGCTTTGGTCCTCGCTCTCGCCCTTGCTAAGAGCATCGAGCCGATGCTGAATCATGATGAGTGCGCCGCGAAAGCAATTGAAAACACTTTCGACCTGTTTCGAGCCGCCCGAGATGTCGTTGTCATGACGGTTCGGGTCGATGATGGTCAGACCGGTCGGATTGATCCTAGCAGCGCATTGATCCGTCTCCTTGTTGAAATAGCCGGGAGGGTTCATGGTAATCCCGGTAGCGAACCTGTCGAACTTATTCCCATAGAGATCGAGGAAGTTGAGCAGAAGTTCTCCTAGTCTGCCTCGTTGGTTGCCACTCCGACTCTGCTCTTGTGGCATAAGCTGGAACATGCTGACAACAAGACAGATGATGGTGAAACCACCGATGCCTCCACTGTGGACCTCGTTGAGTCCACGCATTGCAAGCAACTGCTTGACTATGACCACCAGCTGAGGGGCTTCGGGGAAGTCGCGCTTCCAGACATGGAACGTGTCAATGGCCCGCAGACCGGAGTCATTCTCGAAGGAGATGTCGACCTTGAGATCGGTGAGTTCGTCCACAAACTTCAGAATGGGGACCTTGGCTTTGAAAATGACGACCATGCTGTTCTTCTTGGCCGTGCCTGTGACCTTGGTAAGGTGATTGGCTAGTGCGAACATATCTTTCTTCTTCTGGCAGAAGGTCTTTTGGCCTCCGCCCAGGTAGGTCGGCGACACAGCGACAAGATCCATATCGGCGGTTGGCAGGTACAACCCGGAGGCGAACGAGCCGAAACTGCGAACCTCGATGTTCTTGCTGTATCCGAAGCTTCGAATGGCACGTTGGATACGATCAACCAAATCATTGCGACATTCAGATTCAAAGGAGTACGGTCTCACGAACTCGTAAAAGTCGACCAATTCCTTATGTAGCCTGCTGACTGGTGTTAGCTCGTAATGGAGGATGTCGAAAAGGAAAGGATATTTACTGTAGGCCAACATGTGAAGAGAATGTGCCATCATCACGGAACCACGGCGTGGGGTTGCTGCCATCTGACACCCACTCCGAAATGATCATACCCGCTGTTGATGAGGGCGGCTCGGGCCCACGCTTCCGCTTGTTGGAGACAGCTTCGGCGCTTCTTAAGGCTGTGCGGCGTGCTTCGCGGAGGGAGTTGTTAGATAGCATGGTCAACTCCTGCTTATCAGGCATTGGCACATCTGGGGGCGGAGGTGGCACCCCACCAACAGAAGGCTCGCGGTCGAAGCGCGGCACGATATCGAACCCGAGGTCAACGCCGCCATTGTCCTCAATCTCGCCATCTTCGGATCCCTCAGCAGGATCCTCGTCCATGGCCTCGTCGTTGAAGTCGTCAAATGAAATAAAGTCGACATTCTCTTTGATAGCATTGGCGCTGCTTGCCTTATTCGCAGCCTCGACCTTTGCTTTGCGGATAGTCTGCACAATGTCTTTCTTTGGCGCCATTGAGACATCGGTTGGCGGCAAGACCGTGTAAGGATCAGGATTGCTCCATTTTGGTACAGCCAGGGCTTCGGCCGCGACTGCGGCAGTCTTGGTGCGCTTGGTGGAAGGCTGCTCGTCCTTATCGCCGCCAGTGCTCGCTGCATCATCATCCTCTTCAGAAGAGATGTAGTCCACGTAGTGCGCTTTCCCCTCGCCGTTCATGCCTTCCATCTGTTCTGGGGTGGCGGCGCGGGTAGATTTGGACATCAAATCACGAGCGTGCGCTGCTCTGCTGCGGAAGCGTCCACGGCCACGTCCGCCTCCTCTGCCACCGCGATCGTTACCGCGGTGGTCTCTTCGCTGGCCAGCCGGTTGATTGTATTGACCGGGCGCGGCGGGTGGGAAATGCGGAGCGGGAGGGCCTGCTGCTCGGAAACTGAAGTCTGGCGGTCGTTGGTCTTGTGGGCGGTAGCTGTCGCGATTGTCGCGGTAGCTGTCAGGTTGAGCTGCGCCACGGAATTGGTATCCGTCCATGTCGCGCGACTGGCGCGGCGGCGGGTCACGGGCGTATCGGTCTGGTGGTGGCGGTGGTGGACCGCGGTCGTAGCGGTCGTAGCCGTAGCTGTTGTCGTTGTACCCGCGCGGGCGGTATGCATCTCCCCGCCACGAGTCACCCATTGTGTCGAGTATGAGGACCCGAAAACGCCAGCAAATGCACAAAAAGCCTCCCGGGTGATTTGCGACGAGCGCAGATGTTAAATGCGCGGCGTGTCACGGTGTAGGTGTAGATGTGATGATGGAGCACGCGTGAATTTTGTTGCAGATCTCTCGCTCATGAGGTCAGTACAGTTTGCCAAGGCCTTGAATCAATCTTCTAGCTTGATATTGGAGCCTTGAATCAATTGGGATCGATATATCAGGAAGTGACCTTCTTCAACCCAAACTCGCCTGGATTGCAAGCACGACCTCCATCACAAAGCCTCACAAATGCCGCTGACAGAAGTACAACAATCACTTCTGAGGTACTCTAGCACACACACACTCTCTCTCCCACTTGCCAAAGAATTTGGATGCATCAGAAGAGAATCCTCGCAGGGGCGGAGCTGTACCTTCGCCAGTCCACTCTAGAATACTGGATTGGCTGCAACCCTGCTAGATCTAGGCTGTGGTCTTTTGGACGTCGCATTCTCTTCCAATGCGTCGAGACATCGTAGAGATCCTGGCTGCTACGAGGGCGCCATGGATATACCTTACCTGTTACTTAGTGACGGCCTAGGATAGAACACCAGACAGCACTTTCCAAGACCTACTACGTTATCACGCTGTCTCAAATATTGGCAATGCTACTGGCTCGTCGGAGCTTCGGATCTCTTCTCAGTTTCCCGAGTTACCCTCGCATCTGTTGAGGAATCAGGATGAAGTCTTCAAGTCGGTACTCATTGCTTGCCTCGGCCGACATGCTGTGCGCGATTCACCTTCCATTCATGATTCGCCATTCATCGAACGCTTATTTACACGGAGAGGTCATTCGGCCCGGAGTCTGTACCTGCGTTGGGGCAAAGATATTCGCGTATCTCGAGCCTTTTGTCCTAGTGCAGCATCAAACCGAGCATACGTCTTCGATGATATAGATCGCTAGGTTTGACTGGCCCCGTTTCAGGCCAATTGCCGTAGTCAAGAAATGCTAACAACCATGGCCGAACAGGACCAAGGTCCCAGGAGAAAGCGGCACACCCAAGACTGGGTTGACTGGGTGGCGTTTTAATGCTTAGTCAATCTCACTGTGGGCATCCGTCCTCTCCAAAAAGCGATCCTTCTGTCGGCACCGAGCCCTCGGAAACCCTTCGATATCTATACCAATACAGATTCCACACGGTGTGACAGAGATCAAGCATGCATACCAGGACCCGATGAGGATGCTTGGTGTGGAGTGCCGCTTCAGCGTGCCGCAGCGCTATGGATACTTCGCAGAAGCGCGATAATCACACACCAAGCTGTGCGGTCTGGTGAGTTGCGTCTTGCTCCAAGCTCATTATCTCGGCAAGGGCTGACGCCTCCGGCTGCCAGCCAGCGCCGGAAGGTCAAATGCAACAGAGTATACCCCTGTGCTCCTTGTGTTAAATCGCAGCTTGAATGTTCTTTCAACGCCCCGAGAAAGAGAACGAAGAGGGCTACCCACGCCGGCGGGTCGCAGCCGGAGTCCCGACAGTCGTCTGGCAATGCAGGTTCTCTCAGTTCCATCCACTCGGGAAACTTCCGTGCACATGACCACGCATCTCCCGACTCCAATTCCAACAGCAGCACAGTAGGTAGCGTTGCCAATGGATCCATCACCGCCCGCATGGTATCGGACGGTCGCTACGTTAACAATCATCTATGGACTGCTATTTCCAACGGCCATGCAGGTACTGGGAGCCCGGGATCAAGTGAGACTCCGCGATCAAATGATGGTGCCTCACGTTCAGGACACGCCATATACGAAGAGCTTCCGCGCAACGATGAACATTCCATCGGACGAAGCTTTCTTTTTGGAAACAGCCACTTGCCAGCTGATGCAGCAGCGAACATGACGTTTCCAGTCAATCATGTCGTCTACCTCTGGCAGGTATACTGCACGAATATCGATCCGGTCATGAAGCTGTCTCACGCGCCATCTGTCCAAAACATCGTCCTTGGACAGATTGCACGACCGGTACTTTCGCGCAACGAGCAGGCATTGACGTCTGCAATCTATTTTGTCAGTGTGGTGTCCTTGAACGAGGATCAATGTTGCAAGGAGCTTCAGGACACCCGAGCGAATCTACTATTGAAGTAAGTCAAGTTGAAGCTGAAAGACATCGCACTGGCATGTTTCCTGCGACGTCTTTTTGGGGGCATTGATATGCCGCAACAGCATCTATGATCTGTGCTTTCAGTCGTACAGAGGCCGTGGCCTGCGAACACTCCCTGTCTGGAATCTGTGCTGATTCTTCTGTCTTTTTCTTCAGATATCGCAATGCCGCAGAGAATGCTCTTTCCGCTGCTGGCTTTGTTACGACGACCGACGTGATCGTGCTGCAGGCCCTTGTTCTCTACTTAGCTGCGTTGCGGAGCCTTGGAGAATTTCAGACTGTCTGGTCATTGTTTGGCCTTGCTATTCGTATCGCGGGCACTCTAGGTCTGTCTCGCGACGGAACCTCGTTCAATCTGACACCATTCGAGACTGAGATGCGTCGAAGACTATGGTGGGGATTGGTCTACTTTGATGGGAGAATGGCTGAACTAGTCGGACAAGACGGCGACCTAATGGGGAACGACTACGAGACTGGACCGCCAGCAAACCTCAACGATAGCGATCTTTTCCCAACCATGTCTCGACTTCCCGATCCTGGGAGGGGTCCTACTGAGGCCATATATCTACAGGCAAGAGTTTTGAGCATGACTGTCGCGCGTAGTCTCCAAAACATTGCTGGACCTCAAGGCACGTGGCACAAACTTCAGGATACGTCAATGCCTACCCCTGAGAAGCTTCTCATCATGCAGCGAATCGAGCGCCGGTACAATGAGGAGATTCTCGAGCCATGCGACTCTACTGTGCCTTTGCAATGGCTCTCCATAAACACAGCTCGGACCTTTGCTACAAAGCTTCGTCTGGTGGCACGCATTCCAGTAGTGGACGTGGAAGGCGAATGGGAAAATTCGGACGGCTTCTCGGAAAACGCATTTATCCTCAGTCAAGATCTGCTACAGCTCCAACTGGACTTGTGGTGTGAGCCAGCCGTACAGCAGTGGCGTTGGCACTGGCAGGCGCACTTCCAGTGGTATGCCCTAGTAAGTCTCCTACGCCAGACTCGTTTGCGCCAGTCGGGCGGCAACGTCACACGTGCGTGGAAGATTATCAAAATGGCTTTCGAGATCATCATTCCATCTCTAGAATTGGGTCCCAGGAAGAGCTTGCTGCTCGACGGAATTCACGCTCTCCTCAATGCTGCCAAAAGACACCAGGATCAGCAGTCTAATGGTGAAAAGCCGATCCTACATCGACCTGTTCTGCCCTCTCCTGGTTTCAAGCCAATAGACGGCATGAGCGCCGGCTACGGTCCTCGCGCTCACGTTCCGCTGGACTTTGGACGTGTCCCGACACCACCAAATTTTGGGCGGAATATCCTAGCTGATCACCCTGATCCCGTCCTGGGTATAGACTTGGATGCCATTGATTGGACAGAGTTTGATCGGCTTGCTTCGGAGCTCTGCCAGCAGTGATTGCAATTTATACGCGCCTTGGAGATCCTGGGTCTGGCAATGAGGCAGCTTCTGTCATGGCAAGCTATCTTCTAATCTCAGAGATTCCAAGATTTGCGGCAACGGCAGACCACGGGGACTTGCGATGTGTCCCAAGCTGTGTAGTACGATATTGAGCGGCAGGAAGGACAACCCTGTCTTGTGGATAAGACAACCGAGCAAGCAGCTCGGTCCGGAGATCGAAACGGGAAGAGTTCGAAGGATTGGGCTTACCCGGAAAACTTGTTCGGGTCCGGATCAAACTTGGTGTTAGGGACCACCCGCTCTATATCAGGAAAGTTGCTATGCGATTCTCACTCTGTCGGCGAACGAAGCGCCGATGCCATGTTGTGTTTCATGATCGGCATGTTTCTGACACACGAGAGACGGAAAATGTTCTCGCCGATGTTGACACTCTATAAAGAGTATCAGCAATGCAGCATACAATGCACATGATCGCTTCTCCAAACTTATTACATGCCCATCACCAGACAGGTTCAATAATCGAAGCGTTTACATCTGGACAAGCGAGGAAGCAATGGAGCATCTCACGGAAAAGGTCCACAACCGCCCGCCAAAAGGGAATGATGACTTAGAACATGGTGTAAGACTCAAGCCATCGAGTGGCATCAACGTCTTGATTGTGGGTGCCGGGGTTGGTGGGCTCACCGCTGCTCTTGAGTGCCATCGAAGAGGCCATACTGTCCGAGTTCTGGAGCGCTCCGCGGTTGCGAGTGCAGAAGGTACGCGATCTATCACAGCTGTCGATATGATGACTACATACCGAGGACTTTCGTACATTCGTCTCTCCGCATTACTGCTCATGCGAATTTCCTGATGCCTCTGAACGCGATTACTGCAGCGAGAGAGCACCATCGAAGTGGAATGTCCTATTACAACAGATACTCTCCTCGGGCACTAGTCTTCATATCAACGGCGAGGGTTGTAGATTCTGATGATTCATAGGAGATATGTTCACCATTGGCGCAAGTGCCCTCCAGCTTTTGAGGCATTACCCGGTCATGCAACAGGAGTACAATGATATATCCATTCACGACCTCTACATGAAGTACTCCCAGTGGACTGGCGATGCCATTGGGGGTGCGTTCTCCTTCGGCAAAGGCGGCCCGGGCACCGAGGGTGTAGCTGCAAGACCTCCAAGGGCTACTCAGTTGCGTCCTCTATTCCATGCCATGCTACATCATCAACTCGAGAGATTCGGAATTCAAGTTCTCCACTCCATTCGCGTTGTTGAATACTTTGAGGAGGACAATCGTGGAATAGCAGGTGTTCTCACCGAAGATGGCCAGCGATTTGAGGCAGATATTGTTATAGCCGCGGACGGCATGCACTCGCGGTCACGTGCATTGGTTCCCACCGCAACAGAAACAGCGAGGCCAACCGGGAGAACCGTCTTTCGGTGCGCATTTCCTCTGGACATCGCAATATCAAACCCACTTGTGAAAGAAACTTTTGGGTTGAAGGATGGCAAAAGTCCTTTGATGCAAGTCTGGCTCGGACCTGACACTCACGCAGTGGTGCTGAGCTATGTCGACAAATGCGGCGAAAACGGGCGAATGTGTATGGGCTTGACATTCCGCGAGCCAGCAGAACAGGTCAGAAAGGAATCATGGCACAGCACGATTAGCAGCGACGAAGTGTTGGCAGTCATGGATCGACTCCCAGGTTGGGGAGAGGCAATGAAGGCACTGGTTCGAACCATCCCATCGGACTGTATGATTGCTTGGCCATTGAACCCTCGCAACCCGAACCCGACCTGGCATTCGCATGCAGCCCGCATTTTGCAGCTGGGCGATGCTGCACATGCTTTTCTCCCCACTTCCGGCAATGGTGCAACCCAAGCTATGGAGGATGCTGTCACTATTGCCGCTTGTTTGGATCATGCCGGGGCTGGTCAAGTTCCCACCGCGGTCAAAGTACACAACCTGCTTCGTTCTGAACGGGTGTCGTGTTGTCAGCTTCTTGGTTTTGCAAATGCAGAGCGTCTCCAAAAAACAGACCGTGAAAGCGTTGGGCAAGATCCACGCAAGGTGCAGCAGAAAGTTCCACGTTGGGTGTGGGATCACGATCCAGAGCAGTATGCGGATGAGCATTATACCAAGGCTGCTGCTAGCCTGGCACTGGGTGCAGAAGCATTCACGAATTCCAACATTCCTGTCGGATATACTCCGAAACCATGGACGATCGACGAGATTGAGAAGAAGCAGGAAGCTGGTCAAAGCATCGAGCTTCAAGGCGATTGGACTTGATTTAATTTTCTTGATCTGGGATGATGACAGGCACTGATCAGTACCTCCTTCACCTTTCCACCCCCGTAACTTGGCTCGTTGCTCATTCATTCTCTGTCACATTCTCGTCATCCATTACTCAATCACTCACTCGTCTTTCTCGATGACCAGCTCCGAGAATGTGACCTTGATCCCTTGCTGCGTCACCCCTTCTTCTTCACTTCCCTCTTCCGGTGTCGGTTTCGCTGCATACACACCAACCAAAACATCATCTTCATCCCTACCTTCCAGGAACGCCCATTTCACCTCTCTCATCGGTTTCAATTTCTCTTCGCCCTCCTGAGCCGCATAAACCCACAGCGTCGTTCCATCTCTCTCGGCTCTGAATCGAGCTTTCTGATGGTACTCTTTGTTCATAGGCGAGAGGCTCCAATCGGAATATCGATCAGTGCCGACGATTCCAAGCACCGCTTCCGTGCCGAAGAACTCAATGCCGGCTTTGATCCATTTCAGCTTTTTGAAAGCTGCAGCTTCTTGGTCTTCATCTTCTTTGGCTGAAGGCTTTGAAGGTGCGGAATTTGGGAAAGCAATGATGAGACCTCCTTGGTCCTGAAAAAGGTGTCAGCAGAGGCACTCGATCTTGTCAGAGCTGTTCATATGAGCATTGTGTTGGTTAGTCTCAATGAATCTTCATGAAAACGTTTCGATGTGCTCTCTCGACATAGCAACTGTCTTTCGAGGCAGTGGAAGCCTTTTGGATGGCATTACCGCACGTGAGACAGAACAGAGATATACAGAAAACCACAGAACCGCATTGCAGGACTTGCATGTCGACAGCTCTGAAGAGTCCTGTGCAACATTGACTCCTCAGCTGCGGATAACTTACGTATTGAGTCCTCCAAGGTCCCCACACGGTGACTTCGATCTTCTTGAAGTCGGAGGCCTTCATACGTTGGTAGACCATAGGACTGTTGAAAACATCGTCTTCGTCCGTCCGTCGCCAGATGTCCTGGTGAGGAATATTAGCGATGTTTGCAAGAGGCGGTGCGCTGGCTTCTTCCTACCGTCTTGGGTGGTGCCTCGAGAATGAACGAATCAAGATCCTGAGGAACCGCCGCTCCGAAAGCGGTCTGCCATTTCTCAGCAGACATGTTTGTTTTGTGATATTGTAGCAGTCCGAAGTTGAGGTACGCACAGCTTGACAAGAGTGAGCGGTGTATCTACTTAGGTATCGTTGATATGCCGCATGCCGACGACACGTCGACGCGTATTAGGTTCTTGCCGAGGCTCGCATATTCGCGCTATGTTAACCCGAAAGGGTAGTTTTGGTTGAAGTTCGAAGTGAATACTTCATTTGGACCTCCGCTGGTAATCCTTCCTTTGCGATTGGCTTTGAGTGTTGATTTCATGTATTCTTGGTCATAATCATTTCTACTCAACTGTTGTCCAGCCAGCAGACTCGGTTTCGATCCCCCGTTGTAGTAATACACCCACATGTTGCTCCTGAGCTCGGGCTCGCCGTTGCCTCCCTACTAAAACAGCTTATCTCTTCTCATTCGTCATACACTATTCAAACAGATATGTTTCGTCACTCTTAGTACGCGTCGAACATAAGATCAAGCTCCGCAAGCTCAATATTCTCCGGACTCTGCAAATTATCCCATCCGAAAGCTGGATCCGGAAGATGCATGTGATCGTCTTGTTCACTCTGCTGCGTTCCGTGCTCCATGGCCGGCTCGTGATTCTCAGTTTTGATGGTCAAGTCACCGCGAACGTCCGTCTGCGCCAGCAGCATGGGACTGCTGAAATCCATTGTCTGGTCGGCGGGCATTTGAAGGTGCTCGGACTCGAATAGGGCTGCGGCTGCTTCGCGATTCTTCAATGCTGCATACTCCTCTGTCTCGCGTGGCTCTATTGACATGGTCACGCTATCGTTCCTTTGCTCTGCGCCAGATACTGCATCGCCTTGGTCCATGTTGACGTCTCTTTGTCTTTCCTCGCTGTTGCGCCTGGCTAGCGCTTGTTCGTAAAGAGCACTAGCTGTCTGTTTGAAATCGCGCTCTTCGTTTTCCAAAGGAGGACTCGCTGCCCTGCGAGTGTGCGAGTAGTTCGGCGGATCGCGCGGCGCAGAGTTACGTTGCGCAAACGAGCCTCCTGGAGTCGGCGGGGAGTGGCCACGATCTTCATCAAGTTCAGGCGACGACAGGTCGACTTCCGGCGACGGCGAGAGAGCGTGTCGGTCCCTTGTGAAACGATCCTCCTCATCGGCGGCAGATGCAGATGATAGAGACGGCGATATTATCCGGTTTGGTTTCTGGACTGGTTCTACAACTTCGGGGATCGGCTGGTGGGGCCCAGTCGTCAGATACAGATACAGCCTACGAGGATGGATGGGCGAAAGCTCCTTTGCCAAAGGACATGGACTGACAGCAGGCCACGATCGCTGCAGGTATGCCGTTAGTCTTGATGATATCAACGCGGAAGGGTTGGCAGATCTAGTCAATATGTCAGCAACTATCGCATGCTGCTGAGATTGGGGTTTGTGTCGTACTTTTCAACAATGTGCAGCTTCGTCGCGAGCACTGCCGCTAGCTCCTTGACCAAATGTGGTCTGTTTCCAGTTCTCTCCAATTGTTGGATTGTCCCAATCACAATGTCGTCGTTGATGCCTTCCGTGTCGATTTTGTTGGCGTACTCGGCGATTGGCGACGGCGGAGGCGACATTTCTGCGACGCTCTTTGGCTTTTCGTCTTTGAAGCGGATGACCGTCGTTCGTGGGGGACTCATCCGTCCGGATGGAGGCGAAAGTTTCGTTCTTTTAATCTGAGGTTCATCGCACTCCATAATGGTCGATGGCGGCGACGGATGGGATGTTGTTCGGCCTCTTTTTGAAGCAGCAACGATCCCAAGATCGCCCAAATTGAGGCTTTTGCGGCGAGTCTGCATGGCTGCGGTCGTCTTCTTATGGCTTGAGATGTGTCGCAATATGTCGGAGATTTTATGGGCAGAGTCGTGGGTAACGGCGAAGATGTGTTGCGCAAAGTCTCCTTTCCGCGCCGCGAGAAAGAATAGGCTGCAGCGTGTGTTGTGATGGGCACAAATTCCAGCTGGACCGGCGATTGGGCCTAGTGACGACCTTGCATGCAAGTCGCGAAAGCAACCTTTGGACTAGGACCAGGATCCGGACGCCCGAGCTAATGCATGCAAGATGCAGGTCGCTGAGACGGTCAAGTTGCGATGGTTCGATAGCTTTGGGACCGAATGGAGAGGATGTCTTTGTAGATGCGATGGCGATGACCGTCTCAGGAGGTTGCTCGTGAGAGGCCGACGACCAGTGCGCCCCGGTAGATTCTCGTACGTAGGTGTTTTCGGCTAGGGCCCAAGCTTCGCGAGCCACGAGAATAGTTCTACCTGGTAGTTCTGGGTAAAATAAAAAAGAGCAAGGCAGGAAATTGGAGATGTGAGCGCGCCCCCACACCTTCTGAAATGAGCCTCCTCGAGTGTGCAGCAATAAGGTAGCAGCCTGTATCGACCAACAGCGACCCTCGTTGCACAACAATGCAAGAACGCGAAGAGGGAGAATTGTGTGAAACACAAACGACATGCAAAAAAACAACCAAAGGCTGATGAGGTAGGTACCTTAGCTTTGAATTTTAAGTCTTCACCCTGTCCCTCCCGAGCTGACGTCGACAAGCGAGACGCCGTGCGATCTTCGATCTTTTGCTCATGTTTCTATCGTCGTTTGTCGCCCATGTCTTGATCCTCTTGCCATGCGGTGAGAGTTGCTTTTGACGGATGTCCGTTCCTGCCTCCGGCTCGAGTTAGGTAGGTTAGCTCTGCGTCTGCGAATTCGAAGTATCGTCGACGGGGCTTGGGAGAGCTTGAACTTCCTGACGAATCGGGATCCTTGCATATCACCGGCGATCAACGACAAGGTTTGGCCACGCCGCTCTGCTGTTTCGTCTCGAGTAGAGTCCAGTCCAGGCGAACGTCATGTGCAAGTCCAGCAGGCATCTACAACGACAAGCGCTTCATTCCCACTCGACTTGACCGCGTTTGTCACCACAGAACTGAGCAGCGTCGGTTTGATGCAGCAACGCTTGCCGCCGAAGCCTGCCTGTTCATCGGGCCATTCTCAGGCACGCCTTCAAGGTTTAGCTGCCTTGTTGATACCGGCAAATGTTCGATGCCATCTACAGCGCCTTCACGCATCGGAGTGAAATCCTTCTTGTACCAGCCCTGCGATAATCTAGCCCTGGCAACCTCAATGTGCCGCGTCTGATTGGTACGACTAGGATTTCGACACTGATACCCGCACTGTATATACGGCAAAGCCTAGAATCGAGGTACTTGGCGGATTTTACTCCGATGCGTGAAGCCGCTGTAAAGGTACATGTAGCGTATGAAAGTTAGTGGGGATAATGGCTTGCCGACTGTTGTGCCTCGTATCTGTGCCGTCGTAGCAGGTTATTGCTCTCTCGAGAGTCGAGACCTAAACGGTGGAATGATCGTGCCCTGAACGCCGACTCCGTCGGGCAATCCTAGGGCCTAGGGAGCCCTCGTCCAAGGTACAGCCATCAGTTGCAAACGTCCGTCCTCCAGCTTCGGATGTTGTGAGTGTGGTGAGGCTGATTTCAGTCAGTACCTTCGTTAGGTATGTCTCGGCGGGTTATTTGCACATGCACATGGTATGAATAAATGTACCAAGAGCTAGGCCGACCTTCATGATGTTCGCATCTCCTCCCGCTCCTGCTCGACCGGGCTTGCTCAAATCCGCACAACGCCGCTACCTCTGAATGGTACAACTTGCACTGCTGGAAGAGATGGATACAAGGCGTCGATCCATCCATGGAGTGCGCCTCCAAGGGATGTGATGAATTGTGTGACAAGGTGTATATAATCTGCAATACACAGTGCATCACGTCCAGTACGTAGTTCCGTTGAGGTCGCAAAGTGGGCGAGGAATATGCCCGGTCATCAAAATTTTACAATTGGACTGCAATTCAATCGTAAAGTCCGTGTTGCTGTCGATTCTCTTGTATTGTGATCATTTGGCTTGTGTAAACGATGGCCAACAAGACAGAACAGCCGAAATACATACCCCACGGTTTACCATTGCTTGCGACACTGCAAGTGATGTCTGGGATGATCGGTGTGGAAAGATGGTTGTGGTGTTCTTACCCCAACCCTAACCCTACATCACCTTGCAAGTCATTTTCCAATCGCGCTAACACATCATGGAATTTCCGGCTTTACGCGACAGCGCGTCATTGCTCATCATTGCTGTTGTACATGTAATAAGCATTGACGCTTTTGGCAGCTGGCGTTGCTGGCATGAAATGTCGTACACATCCTTCCTCTCTTCTTTCATCACCACAAAAAAACCAAGCACCTCCATCACCTCATTTTCCACTTTCGACAATGTTTTCCAGATCAACAACCCGCGCAGCTCGCAGTGTCCAGAGCAAAGCAGCTTTCAGACGGGCTGCTCAACGCAACTATGCCACAGAGAATGCTGGCTCTAGCAGTGGTGGTGGTGTCGGTCCCGGTGTAGTCGGAGGACTTATGGGAGCTGCGATCGCGGGTGGAGCTGGGTATGCCTGGTACCACTTTTCAGGAGCCAAGACAGCCGTCAACACCGCTCATCAAGCAAAGAGCTATGTTGACTACGGAAGTGACCAGTTAAAGAAGAGCTTCCAACAGGCAACACCAGATTCCGCAGATGATGTCATTGCAAAACTCAAGGAAATCTCACAACAATACGCTGGCTGGATACCGGGAGGTCGCCAATATGTGGATTCTGCTTTCAAGGACCTGGAGGAGGTGCAAAAGAAGCACGGCGACGAGGTCAACAAAATTGTCAAGCAAACTTACGAGGAAATCAAGACAGTCTCGCAGAAGAAGGGGACTTCACTCGAGACCGCCAATGATGTGTGGAACATCCTCACCAAGCAATTCCAAGAACTCGCATCGCTTGCCGGCGACTCTGCCCAGCAAATTCTTGCCAACCACCCTGAAGTGGAGAAGAAGCTGGGTGGATCCTACGAACAGCTGAAGGATCTCGGTGATAGACTGGGACCAGACGCCAAGAAGAAGATCGACGAGACCTGGTCCGAGGTCTCCAAGATTGCCAAATCGGGCTTTTCAGCTGATTCTATCGACAAGATCCGAAAGCTGATTCAGGAGAAGGTTGAGGAAGTCAAGAAGATGGGTGATGAGGCATGGAACAAGGCATGGGAGGAGCAAATCAAGCCTGCTCTGGACAAGAACCCCAAGGTCAAGGAATTGGTTGAGCAAAACAAAGACACTTTGAAGAACGGCAATGTGTCGGAGGCCGTCTCCAAGGTCAGCTCAGCAGTGACCAGCGGTAACACCAAGGACCTCGAGGCATACGTCAAGAACGCCGCAAACAAGGCCGAGCAGTTCTCCAGTGGCAGCATCTCGAAATGGTTGAGCATGGTCCCCGGTGGCAGTGAAATTCTTCCTCAACTGCAGAAGCTGAAAGAGGCCGCGGAAAAGAAGGGACCAGAGGCCGAGCAGCTCACCAAGGACACCATGAGCGAGCTGCAGAAGGTTCTTGAAAAGCGTAGCAAGCAGGCTGAGGACCTAGCCAAGGATGTCAAGGACTCGAAGTAATGTTCTCGGAGGATTGAGATCGCAGCTGAGGCCATCAGTGCCCACCTGTCAGCATAAGGAATATCTCGATGAATGAGATTTGCATTTGTAGCATAAAAGCGGTCAAGAAACAGGAACTCACCAAGCGAGGAGTTTAACGAAGCGAAACTGTGCAAATAGGGCCGTAATGCGACAATAATGACTTCCTCAGGTACATGTATTCGTCAAATGATTTCTTTCTCGTCATGCTGCTGCACCGGCCCAGATTCAGGTTTGCCAAGGATCGCTACTCTAACGACATGCCCGAAAAACCGCTTCCAAAATTTAGCTTTTTGACTAGTCGTTGAATCAAACTGAACCGAACACTGGCCTCACTGATCAATGTCAATAACAGTGGGTGTTCATTCAAGGTGGTCTGACCGCGACGGTGATTCAACACTGACCCGACCACGCTCTTCGGATGCGCTCCAATGTCGAATGCTGAAGACACAAGTCCCGAAGGAGGCCCGCCACAAGCGAAGCGCCAACGTGTCAGTCAGGCGTGCGGTCCTTGCCGCGACAGGAAGACTCGCTGCGATGGTAGACAGCCCATTTGCGTAGCATGTGAAGATAGAGGAGTGGCCAGCACATGCAATTTCGACTATGTTCGGCGCCAGCGGACTCGCCATTCGCACGCTGGCGAGAAGAAGCGGCAAAGCGACCGAACAGTTCCATCCGACCCGGCAACCCGACGAGACGCTGCACAAGCACTGTCCGATCTGGGAAGCAGCAAGCGTCAACACAGCAATGGTATGTGTGATTGCAGATCCGTCGGTTTGCCTTCATGTGCTAATATGTGCAGGCCACCGACCAAGTAACCCAACCTCATATGTGTTGCCGAACCTGGCACGATTACCAGTACCCGGAGATGCAGTACAAGGTCCTGGAGTCGCAATGCAGAACCGTGACTGGCACTCTGGACGTGCTGATGGACTGGCCACCATAGCAGCTGGTCACGAAGAGTCCATGTATGGCCCCTCTTCAACTGTGGCGTTCCTTCGACATGTCATGCCCCATCAAGGCAGCGGATCCTCTACGCCTACGCATCATGAGACTCGAGAAAACCATAGCAATCCAGACGTCAGGCCTCGTAGTTCTGCGCCTGTAGCGCCTGTTCCGGACCGTATGGTAAGTCCTGACTTCGCCAACACACTGGCCGGGACAATCAAGGACAGCAAGACTAAAACAATATATAGGTACGAAGTACAGATGGAGGCCTGGCCGTACTACCTATGAGACGACAGGCCGATAACTTCCTACTTTGTTACTGGGAATTTGTACATCCTCTGTTCCCAGTCTTGCACCGCCCGACTTTCCTTCGAAAATACGAGCGGCTGTGGGTTGATAATGCTGGCACGCAACCGGAAGTCACCACAGAGGCCGAAGAAGCAACCTTCACATCGACGTTAAACCTAGTGTTTGCAGTTGGATGCCGGTTTTCAAGCCTAGTTGAAGCAGCACAAAAACCGTCAGTCGCAGACAACTTCTATCAACGATCGCGGCAATCATATCCTTTCGACATCTTGGATTCCACGAGTGTATCGCTAGTGCAGATGCTTGTTCTTACCGGCGTGTACCTACAGTCCACCGAGTACGCGAGCCGTTGCTGGAACTCGGTCGGTTTAGCAATCCGGATGGCGATGTCGCTGGGCCTACACGTTGATAATAGTGCCAGGAAAGCCATGAGCCAAGTTGAGCGAGAAATGCGTCACAGGATCTGGCACACGTGCGTCAACCTTGATAGATTGCTCGCCATGACCTTTGGCCGTCCGTCCATGATCGATAAGTCCAACTCGGTGCCAATTCCGGCAGTGATTGACGATGAATACTTGAGCGATCGAGAAGAAGCCAGACAGCCACCTGGCATTCACTCCAGACTAGGCCTGTTTGTATCCTCCTGCAAGCTCTTCGAGATACTGGAAGATATATTGGAGCTATTCTATAGAGACACTGGCTCTCAGCGGCCAGGAAGCGGCGTAACACAGGTCGCCGAGACTGTAGCGCCTGTGCTTGACTTCAACAGACGGCTTGACAACTTTTTGGAGGTTTGTAGCATACGTGCGACTAGTGTACTGTAGTGGCTGACGATACAACAGAGGATACCAGATTACCTCCGTATTCCAACTCGAGGACAGTCTGTAGCATCTGAGGACCATGTCCAACTTCAGGTAAGCTTTCCCTTGTAACTATCGATGGGCTGACTAACGCGTTATACCATAGCAACAAGTGTTATATTGCCGGTAGGATATTCAAGCGGAGCCCGGCTGATCTATGGCTTACCTTCTATTCTCCAGGTTCCTCTATGTTAGACTACTCTCCCTCCGCCCGCTACTGCTAATGGCAAGCACGAGACGAGAATCCAAACCACCCACTACCGCCCATTTGGATGATGAAGTTATCCGGAGCTGCTGCAACAGCTGCGTATCGACAGCAGCTCGGCTCATCGACGCATTGTATGACCATTTGGGGACGTTGTATCGAAGTACCGGGTGGCATTCTGTTTACTGTAAGTGAATGTTCTGTTCAATGAAATGACCGACTGTTGTGTATCTGACGATTGTAATCAGTTACGTTCGCAGCTGCTATCGTGCTTCTTGCTTACTCCAAGATTGACGACTACCGTCCTGAGGCAGATGTGAGCGACATGAAAGAAGCCTGGAATCGCTGTTTGTCGATATTGGACTTTTACGACCACCAAATTCCCTCTGCAAATCACGCAATACGCATTCTTAATTCCATGAAGAATCAGGTCATAGAGACCGCTGCACGGGGTCAAGGTAAGCTTCTGCTCCTCCTGGTATCCTCCTTTACGGCCTTTCACTTCACTGACTGACAATTCGAAAGTCTCAGCAAACAGCAACGGACAATCATTGCATCCCTACCAGACGCCCGGCCCCGCGCTCAATGGTAGTGGTGCGACGTCCACTCCATTAAACCTCAATCTCGAAGATGGCGACTTCTTCGGAGCGGAGAACCTGACCGACGCCTGGTTTGGCCAACAGCTCATCAATCTGGATTGGCTAGACTTTCCCCAGCAGCAATTTACCCAGCCAGCGCAAACGTACTGAAGGGCAATGCCGCTGCCGCTGGATGTACGCCAACCATATCAGGATACGCATTGCCCCTAACAGTTACAACAATCGTAACAGCGATAACATCATGGCATACAGTACATGTGTTGTTTTACACATCTGAATTTACTTCAAGACCGACCACCCATACTACATGACCAACATATAATCTAGTCTTTGGGTCAAAGCTAAGCTGACGCTACATGTAAATGCTACAGCTCCACAGCGTCTGACTCCATCACAGCTTTCCTGCTGATTCCAAAACTTTAGATAAATGGGCCCTTGCCTCCTCACACATTTTGGAAACGTCGACGTTGGCTATGATGCCGTTCCGCCTATTGATCTCCTCTTCGACTTTCGAAAAATCCTCACCAACTCCATCTGCTTGCCACTCGTAGCAGTCGCCGATGTGTTGACTACTTTGAACCAGCCAATGACCTCTCTCTCGCCGGAGCTCGTCGAAGGTAGCGAATACCGATTCAATGTCCTGTGTGCTTTGAACACGCTCGTCTGCTAGAAGCTCTGCCAAAATGGCACTGTCTTCGATACAAAGGCCGGCGCCGGCTCCGTGATGAGGCGATGTTGCGTGGGCTGCGTCTCCAACTAGACACAAGCTGCCTTTTGCAAAATTGGGAACTGGATTGTCTCCTAGATGGAAAATGGCCCACTATATACTAGGTAAGCAACTGAACTTCGACAAACGGTCACAGACGAGCACTCACAATGTCGAGCTCGGGTTGACAGAGCTGAAGCAACTTGGTGACATCATCACCGTAGCCTTTGAAGTCCCGCAGTGCATCTTCCCGCTTCGCGGGCATAGTGAGTCTCTCGTGGTCCGGCCAGTCATTCTCTGAAGTAGTGAAAGCCACAAGATTCATGATCTTGCCGTGATTGACGGGGAAAGTCAACATGTGTCCGCCAGGTCCCATCTGAACAGAACGTTAGCCCGGGATAAAGCAAGCCGCGAGTATGTCAAAACTTACATGCATGCAGGCATTCTGCGCCTTCTCCTCCCCAACAGCCTTGACAGCATCTTCCATTGTTGCCAATGCACGGTACGCATACTTGTGCGTATATGTGGGAAATGCACAAGGATGATCTCGCCCATACATCAACTGTCTCACCGTCGACTTGATACCATCGCAACCAATGACCGCATCCGCACTCGCTGTCGAACCGTCCTGAAAGTCCAGCTTCCACCTGCCATCACTGCCTTTTGTTAAAGACTTCAACCGCTTTCCGAACTGCGCATGTTGATCGGGCAAAAGTTTAACCAGCTCATCCAGATAATGAGCACGATGGACTCCCGCCTGGCCAAGGTCATTGCTAATTGTAAAGGCATGCGTCTGTTCTTTGTTGTGGTACCCGTCGTGATAATCAAACCAGACCTTGGATTTCGATGCCCACATGTTGCTCGTCCGGACTCGGTCAAAAGCATCGTAAACGCCATCGTGGCAAATCTTCATTGCCTGGACTGCATTTCTTGTAAAAGCCACTCCAGCTCCAATCTCTGCGAAGTGAGGTGCTTGCTCATAAACTGTAATAGGAATTCCTCTATGGTGCAGAGCAATCGCCAGGGCGAGACCGGATATACCTGGTTGTGGTCTTAGGCACTGCAAGGATTCATGGTTGGAAGCGAAAACTCACCGCCACCGACAATCGCTATCTCAAAATCCTTTTTGGAAGACATGCTCATTGAGGGAAGAATTATATGTTGATTGCAGTAAGTGATCTTTCAATGTCGAAGGCGAGGAACGCAAGTGATGTTATTATACTCGTCATTGCTTGCATGTGGATGATGTTCGCCTATCCGATCAGGAGCCGACGGGAAGGCCGAGCCGATCGAGCATCCTCCCACGGTTGCACAGTGGTTCCGAAGCCCCTACCTCCTAAGCCAAGTCCAATGCAGCTTCCCGAATTGGTAATCTGAAGCACTGCTTGTTCTCTACGAATTTCAAAATCTTATGCTATGCTGTCGTTCTGGGTATCAACGCGAGCCGCGCAAAGCAAGGCAAAGTCCGAAAGAATCCTCCAATGCATGCATATCTCAAATGCTAGCGCGCCTAGGAGCCATTGTCCTCCTCAGATTCCGTTTCTCCTCAGTTTCTTCCCCGCCCGGGAGCAATCCATCCTCTCTCAAGTCCGCCAAGAACTTCTTCCCATATTGGTATCCGACCTGATAGATTTCGTCAAACTTCCCAAAGTCCAATGTCCCGTAAGCTTCGACAGGAGGTCGCATGTATCTGCAGCCAGGGATGTTCTTCGCACGCTCGAGATTATCCACTGAGCTCACGTATGCAAGTCGAGCCTGGATTTCTGAGAGGGTGGGCGGGTTTGGATAAGAGGAAAACGGATTCCAGCGGTTGAGTGAGGCCCAAATACCAGAAAGGCTGTCCCCGTAAGCTTGCGGGGTGTCATCGTCCAACGCACCCACATCAACGGCGAAGATCTGGTCTGCTCCGAGGGCCTTCATGTGCGAAACAGTCAGATTGTCCGTGTAACCTCCGTCCAGTAGCATGTTGCCCTCGTCACACATGGGCGGAATCAACCCCGCCAGAGACATTGATGCTCTGACATATCGCCACACATATCCGCTTGTGTGTATCTCCGAACGTGACTTGGTGATGTTTGTCGAGTTACAGTAGAAGTCGAGCCAAAAGTCTTCAATCTGGCTATCGCCAAATGTCTTGAAGATTCCGCGATTGAACTCGTGACCGGTGGTGTACGATGCCGATGGGTAAGTGACGTCGAGCGCGAATCTCCAAACGCTGCCCATACGACCAGCGAATTTTTTCACCCGACCGTACATTGGTACTACGTCGGCATCTTGCGCATAGACTGCCCCTACAAACGACCCGATTGACGTGCCACCAATGATGTCAATCGGGAGGCCGGCTTCTTCCAGAGCTCGGATGATGCCGACGTGTGCGAGGCCTCTGGCGCCACCACCACCCAGGACGAGGCCGACAGATCTGTTGCAAAGCCTTCGTGCTAGACGGTGAAAGTCGCCCTTGTATGGTGTCTCCGCCGAGTACAATGGTGTTTGCCTGATCTTTCGAGACGTGTACTTGTGTATTTCAGCCTGTAACACCTGAACTCGTTGCTTGATTGCACTGCCAAATCGTTTGTGAGGAGGATGAACAGGCTCAGGGGCTGACCTAAAGGCCATTTGGACGTGATGGTGCCCACCATTGATCCAAGGTCTGTTACGCATCCATGCTCTTGTCGTGCCAGAGGGACAGTATCGCTCGGTGTGCAACAAGATCAACTCCTTGCGAGCGGTAGTCTTGGTAGTCAACAGAAAACGTTCATACTCGCCAATGGCCGCTGATCCTTCGGCAACGCCAACCAGGTAGATACAGTCGGCTTGAGCTACACACGTTTGGGTCCAGGGTGATTTGACGCTCGTATCTGCAACATATATAACCAGCCCGTATTTCTCTTCAAGGTCGGCCAAGTACTGCGATAACTTGAGCTTGCCCATCTTGCTGAAAGCATGTCGGCCTAGGTGGTTCAATATCGTTGACTGGCTCAAAACAGAGACCCCATTCGGAGTTCCAATCTGGCCCAGAGCACTGTGCAGTTTGTTGCTGAATTCGACAACGGGAACCCCTGATGTGCAGGGTATGACTGCGACGGTCCTGAGATTCGAGGTCGTTGTAACCTTGGGTCTCTCAACTGCTAATTTGTTGTAGCTATCCGACTCGTTCATGGGGTTCTCGATGAGAGCTCTCATTCGAGATGCAATGATCTTCGAGACTTTGATGGTGATGCCAGGGTGCTCCTGCGCCAGGCTGTTGAAAAGGGTCTTTGGGAACTTGGCAAGCTCTGTGTCTCGGATGGCGTGGAGAGTACTCGATCGGGCTGTTTCCGTGAGTACCTCGAGCTCGCCCACACTATCACCTTGGCCGTACTCTCCGGTCACTTTCATCTTCCCATCGTCGCTCTCTTGGATGGCGCGCAATCTACCGTTCAGCACAATGTATATTGCATCGCTTTCTTCTTTCTGGTGATATATTGCCTGGCCTGCATTGACTTGTACCCACTCCAATGCAAAGTCAATGTGCAAGATCAGCCGCGGCAGCAGACTTGTCATGCGCTTCGCCATGGTCAACAGCACGATTGGGTGCCGTTCCACGATCTTTTCAATAGCAACTCGTGGCAGAAACCCCACGTAGACGTCCGTTTTGGCGGTAACATCGATAAAGGAGCGATATGAGGAAATCGTGCCAAGATAGCCTGCTAGACCTCCAGGCTTGATAAGGAAGAGGCTTTTGCGTGCGAGTCCGGACTTCTTTCGACGACTGTTCTCTGATCCACTTACTGACGTAGACTTGGCAGTCCCTGAAATACGGCGACTGCCATTCGTTGCCAGAAGCTCTGGTATGCCAGGTTTTGCTATGGTGCCAAAGACATTTGAGTTTGCTTCTTGTTCATCCACAGATGCACTGACATCCAGAAATCCGTCAATGACATAGTATAACCCAGGATTGCGCTCGCCTTCCTCGACCAGTACCGCATCTTTGGGGAAAAACACGATCTCAATTTCATTCCTCAAATCATCCAAGATGTTGGCCGAGCCGCCAACGCTGAATGCAGACGCTGATGCCATAGACTCCGAGTCATCCTGCGAACCGCCATCATATGGGTCCATAAAGCCAAAAGCATTGCCAAAAATTGCGCTCTGTTTGCGCGAATCGTAGGAGACTAGATGAGGGGACTGTGCCACGGAGGAAGCCTGTCTCAATGCGTCTTTGGAGTTTGTGAGCCCTATGGCTTTTGCCATACATTCCATAATCGACTCGCGAAATATCAAATCCTCATCCATGGATTCCTGACGATGCATTGTGGCTCGAGGGTTGTGATGTCCCGCGTTGAAAGATTCTCGCTTCCGGTGTCTCATGGGATCTGATGTATCACCATTCGAGGCGCGCGGCGCAGAGTATGGCTGGGAGAAACTGCCCATCTGGCTTTTGCGACCACCCGGTGTTCTTGCTGCGTGTATGTTTGTCAACAAATCACCGGCGCTCATACCACTGCGCTCTCCGCCCACTTCTTCAGCATGTAGACTACCGTTACGAACACTCATTCGCGCTTGCGTTGCAGCATCGCGCCGGAGGCTGCTACTAGTACGTCTTCGTTGGGCAAGTCGAGGGTTATGCAGAGCGATTCCTTTCATGCCCTCTTCCGTCCCAATGCGTTCCTGATCCTTGGCAAACTTGTCCTTCAGGCGCCTCAACGCTTCACCCCGCAGAAAATCCGGTAAGTCATAGCTGGTGTACTTGTCCATCAAGCGCTCAGTCCGCAGCACTTCGCTGGTCAAGCCCAGATATGAGTCGGCTGTTGCTAAAGTCACACGTTGAAGACGAGTCAGAATTACCTGAACTATATGCGCAGTTGCCTTTGGATATATCCGGGTAATTCGATGGAACGCACTCGCAGGGATAATGGCGATTGTAGTATCGACAGTCGCACGTGCAACGATGTCTGGGTGAGCGGAGCTGCTCTTCTTTCCCTTTTTGCCTTGGCCACTTGCTTCGCGAGCCATGCTAGGCCGCCTGCTGGATTGCCGATGTTGGCTATTGTCCGTGCTTCCGTCCAAGGTCAATGGTGGAGGCTCCTTGAAGTGACTGCTGCCAGGTACGGTCGATCCTGTCTTCTGTCTCGAGGCTGTCCGGAGAGGATCAGCGCCGTTCCAATGCAAAGGACTATCAGTACCAGAAACTGGGGTGTCTTCTCCATGTACAGCCATTCGAAGATGCTGTTTCAGATTCCCGCTGGAATCACTGGTATGCATGTCTTCTTCGTCTTCGTCATATCGCAGCTTAACATTATCCGTAAATAACGCCAGTATAGAGAAGAGGGACGACATGGGAGCGCCATTCTTCACCTCAGTCAGTAACTGGTAGCTACCATGCCCATCAGCACGTTCGTCAGGCTGATCGTCTTCTGCAATGGCGGATTCGGTCGACTCCATTTCTGTTCCGCGATTGGACTTGACAAATATTTGGACTAAGCCGTCTACCACCAAACAGAAGCCCTTCTCCTCTTCCAGAAGTAGAGTCTCACCAGCAATGAGTTTCCTAGTCTGCATCGTTCGTGTGAGCTCGTGGAAGACCGGGCGTTCCAGGTAGCCAAAAACCTTGATAGCACTGAGGAACTCATCAAAGTAGTTGGCCAAGCCAGGTTTCGACTCCGTCTCGTGGGACTCTGGGAAGACTTCGACCTGCGGCTCCTTGCGCTGGGGTTCCGGTGGTAATCGACTGTACATGTTCAAGAACCGGTATCTCACGAACCAGCTGAGGGTCGAGGCAATCACCAGCAGGAGGAGCAAGAGAGTCGTCATGTTCATGGTGAATGTCAGACTCGTAGAGAGGAAGGAAAACAGCCATGTCGGGAGAGTCAAGGTGAGGAAGGTGATGATCCAGATCAGAATGCTGGGAACGATGGTGAATATGCCCAGCAGCAGGCCACCCAGCATGCTCAGACTCGATCGGGCGGCCGGTGTTCCTGCATCGGTTGGGCTAGCGATGGAGGTCATGTTTTGCACAACATCGGCGACTCTGCTAGCAGCTTGCGACGAGGTGAGGCTCGCCGCCAGAGTCTCCATCCCTTCCGTCCCGTCCATGCCTGCACGTGGGTCGGAATGATGCTCTGCGCGCCTCGGTGGCAGTGCGCAGTGGGGACACCGAATCAAACGGACAACGTGGACATCCTGCGGGGCTCAAGTCGTGGTTACCAGAAATCAGCTGTAGCATGTGCAAGCTCTCAGGTCATCCGCGAGGTACTGTACTGCAGATAGTCAATCGATTGATTGCGAGCTGTGCCAGGAGGCCTTGCAATTATTCAGTGTTTTGTTCGGCATACCAGTCCGAACACCGTAACCTACCACTCATTTCATTAGCTTTGCGCCAAGAGTGGTCGGCTCTGCTTTGGACTGGTCGGCTTGGCAGCCTGCGAACAGCAAGCCCGTACGCTACAAACTATAGCACATACTATTTTAAGTAGCATAGAATAAATACTTAAATGCCTTATCTATAATAGAGCTATATCTAGCTTCCTATACATTTCGGATTTATCGCCTACTTTCCTTATCGAGTTCTAGCGTAGACCCGTACTATAGTATACACCGTCGTACGGTTTAGGGTTAGGGTTAGGGTAGTACTAACTCTACGGCGAGAAGGTTATATTACTATAAACAATAAAAGGAATGTTTTATATAGTTATAACATATTCCCTTCTATATTTTATACCCTCTACTACTCCGCTATAGTCTATAGTCGGGCTTTTTTAAGTATAAATCATAGTACCTTTAGTTTTACTACTATCTAAGAGTAAGGCTAGTACTCTATAACTACATTTCTAAAACTCGTATAAAGAACACCCTAAATATCGCCTATAGTACGGTTTATAGTATGCTGTTAATAGTAGTATACTTTATTTCTATATAACAACTATGCTTACGAGTAATAGCTCGGTAGCGGCCTAAACTCGCTCTATATCTACTCTCTATTACTCTATAGTAGTCTTAGAAGGAGCTCTCTATAAGAAGAAGGCTATACCGTTATACTATAGAGCCTACCCTAGCTTACATTATATTGTCCCTATTAAGCTTAATCCCGGTATCCCTCTATAGTAGTACCTCTTCTTTCTTTAAAAGCATTACTACTAAGGTAGGAAGCCGCGTCTATACTATACTACATACCGTAGTATAGCATAGGAAATGCGCCTTATTATTATCCTAACGGCTATATAGTATACGGTACCTATTAATAGTGCTATATTCCGTAATATGCTTAGGGAGTAATATAAGGATTATTACTCTAGGATAGACTAGATAGGGTAAAAGGT
>KZ109579.1:0-84821 GCA_002116395.1 Ramularia endophylla | reverse complement strand
GAAGATAGAATAGAAGTTATAGTTAGTAATTAAGTACTTAGTAGTACTTAATAGGAGTTTTATACTACTTACTATTAAGTAAGGATTACGCTATTAACCTTACGCGCCCCCGGTAAGGCTATATAGGAGTAGTAAGATAAGGGGTCCTACTTACTAGTATATACGTAGGCCGCGGTATAAGTATCTAATTAAGCTAGTACTCCGTAAGGGAGGGTACTAGTATATAAAGGCTAAGCCGTAGCTTCTAATAATTAAATTAAGAGCCCTTTAGCCTCTACTAACTATTCCGGCTTAAGTAGATCTATATAGCCCTTATAGTATTTAGATTACTTAAGCCGACCTTACTTATACTCGTTTTAAGGGCAAAACGGCTTAGTAGGGAAGGGTATTCTTATATTACTTTTTTACTTAAGCTAAGCCTTTAGCTTAGCTCTACTTCTAACCTTACTCTAACTATTAGAGTTAGAGATAGGGTTAGGGTACGGTTATATAATTAAGTGAACTCTATATAGCGAGGGACTTTTCCCTTAAGTAATCTAAGAACCTTATCATCTTAATTATTCAATTTAGAACACCTTATCACAAAGCCCAAGCGGGCTTGGCAGACATGATCTGACCGATGGAGCCGAGATCTGGACCTCAAAGTCAAAGACCTCGTCATGGCGGCGGCGATGTCGCTGGCCAAAGAGACACCCACGTTCTCCCAACAAGACTTTGTGTGCCTGCCCAGCTGGAGGTGACGACGATGGTGGGATAGAAATGTCCTCTTTCCTGGCCATCTCCTCCTCACTTCAGTCCTTACAGACGGCGCCGACGACATCACCAATTTCACCCGCCTCCATCTTCATTTCCGCAGAAGCAACCCGACTAGTCTCGTGCAAAAACCGCGCAATCGCAAGCAGCGGACGACACCCTCACGCATGCTGACGGCATTACTACCGCAATATCAATATCAATATAAATATCGATACACAAACACGCGGACTCATACACCGATTTGACCGCGGACTGGTCAATGCCGCTTCACCCCACCATGGCGCAAACGACCTACTGCACCCGCTCCACCACCATGACGGCCGCTCACTCGGATACACAAGAAGAACCGACTCTCGGTGCCACGTCCAGCTCTTCCTTGGAGCTGGACTTTGACCGCGCTCGCAAGCGGAGACGACACTCTTCCTACAACTCCCGCTCGTGGTCCGCCGAGCGCGAAAATGCCCAAATCGCCGTGGATCGTTTCCTGGGCGATCTGGGCCGGAGACTGGAAATGCTAGAGACATATGGCCATTTGAAGCTCGACTCGAGCATTCAGAGCGTCCACGAAACTCTGCGTTCCGTCCACGACCGGTGTCTGCACGTCTCCGACGACATCTTGGACGCTGGACGAAGACGGCACAAAGTCCTTGTTGATACCCTCGAATCCCACTACCGGGGTGCCCTCACGAAGAAAGATACTCTGGAGCAAAAGGTCACCGAAGGCGTAAGGATGCTCGAGCAAAGCCTTGCTGCGCTGGAGAAGCGAGCGTACGATATGCGCAAAGCTGGACTTTCGGCCACGGCAGGCTCCATGCTCGACACCAGTTTGGCATACATGGAGGAGAAGACTTCCAAGGCTGGTGATCTCATTTCCGAAGGTGCCGATGCTGCCCGCCGAGCGAAAGATGCAATGAGGATCAAGGTTGACGCAGCCATCGCCCAAGCACGATCTCACGGCCTCATCACGTACGAGATGCTCCCGGAACCCTGGCGCGTAAACCCTCATATCATGACTGGCTACCGCTTTTCCGAGACCAAGCTCGACTGTGTGAGGTCCTGCTTCACCATCTCGAACGAGTTCTTCAACATCTGGTCTCACGCCATCGGCCTCGTTCTCATGCTAGCCATAGCCTTCTACTGGTATCCCAACACACCAGCTTTTACCTCCGCAACCAAGTTCGACATTGTGATTGCCGGAGCATTCTTCTTCGCCGCATGCAAATGTCTGGTTTGCAGTACCATGTGGCATGCCATGTCTTCAATCTCCAACCAAACACTGATGGAGCGCTTTGCTTGCGTAGACTACACTGGGATTTCGCTGCTTGTTGCTGCGAGCATCATGACGACAGAATACACTGCTTTCTATTGCGAACCGACATCCCGCTGGATTTACCTCTCCACGACTTTCACTCTTGGCATTGCAGGGATCATACTCCCCTGGCACCCGACCTTCAATAGGGCTGACATGGCTTGGGCGCGAGTGGGATTCTACGTCACCCTAGCCGCCACCGGATTTGTACCCGTCGCCCAGCTCACCCTTGAGAGAGGGTGGGAGGCCACTGCTTACTTTTACGCGCCCATCGTCAAGTCGGTAGCCGTTTATCTGGGTGGAGCTGTTCTGTACGCAGCCAAGATTCCGGAGCGTTTCCTTCCTGGCTGGTTTGACTATGCTGGCGGAAGTCACAATATCTGGCATCTCGCAGTTCTGGGAGGCATTCTCTTTCACTACTCTGCCATGCAGAGCTTCTTCAAGGCGGCTTATGGCAGGGCTGAGGTCGGATGTTCGATGTACTGATTCAACTCGTACATTGAAGCATCACTTGCACGATTTGTACATGTCTGTTATTGCTGCATTCGTTTAGCGGGATAGGGTGGGAATTGGCGTTGCATTTACGACGGCGCTTTGCACATGGAGTGTGAGCGTGCATTTTGGCTCCTTGCTGTGCGGTCTCAGCATCGCGGTTGCAGGAATCGTCAGATACCAAGGAAATGTACAGGAACAAACGAGAACTTCCTTCAAAGTCCACAATCTTCATCATGAGACACGGAAGCATTCCAACGTCACTTTCACGAGTTTCAGGAGCGCTCGCCAGCTTATGTGGTTTTCCTGCAGCAAAGGGTAGACTACACCGCACTTTTGAGGTCGGTCGAATAGCCCTACCTAGGGCTGTAGCCTACTAAAAGTGCTCCTCCAAGGCGCCACCAAAGACAATCGACAAAGCCCTATAACGCGCCCTGAAAAATGGATTTGGATGCACTTACTCCGCTTCTGGTCCAAAAGCGATTGGCTCGTCGGACTACAAGCACGGAATCAAGCTGCGGAAGCGCAATCCTTCCAAATCTGCCTTATTGATCCTTATGCACATGCGGGTTTGGGGCGAATCGCGATCGCCCAAGACCTCACTCTACCTCGCCCTTTGGCGTCTCGGTACAGGGCAACCCCTCTGTGGAGTCTATAGGCGATTCATTGGCCTTTTCCCCGACATACACCCACATACATGACCTGAACAACACGCAAACATCTCAGCTGTGATTGTCATCTCAACGACATATCTCAACACGTCGCATTGAAAACAACTCTGCTGAATCCCAACGAAGGAATCAATCGATTGTCACATTCCCGACCTTCTTGCGAAACAGCAAGCAGCTGCAACAACACCAAAGAGAAAATACACAGTACAATATTGGTCCATGCACTGGCATGACGGGACCATTTCTAGTAAGCATGGCTCGCGGACTCATCGACGCCATCAATGCACGAGACTTTGATTCTGACCACCCTGATTCAATCTGGCACTTCGTTTCCGCAAAGTTCATAACCGGAGAGACTTATGTGGGAGCAGATGGAGTAGGTGATTTCTATGGGACTGGCACGTTTTCCATAGCTTCGAGAGGGAAGGCTCTAACAGAGGCAAATCCGGATCTCCAGCTGAATGTCACGTCATCGAGTTCCGAGGTGGATCAGAAACATGGCATAGCTGTACAGTGTTCTTGACATTCTCATCGTATGGATTACCGGGCGGCCTGGTTAGAACAAGCGTCGGTGTGTTTGAATGGCAGCGGCGTGAAGGTCAATAGACGTGTGGAGGTTACTATGGCATGCAAGAGTGATCGTAGCCGATGCGAAAGACATGCTCTGTATTCATTCCTACTGCTCGACGGGACGGCATCAACCCAAAAGAGCCTTTTCCCTCTTGAGGATATCCTCAACCTCACTCTCCAAGCTGGGTCTGCTTGGCTTCCAACCCAATACCTTCCTCGCCCTCTCTGCCTTGCCTCTCGAGTTGAGACCCCAGCTCACAGCCTCGAATCCAGCAACATCTAGCGCTTCCTGTTTGCTGAGCGATTGCTCTTTGGGATCTTTGCCAATGAACCCCAGATCTGCCGCCTTCTTCGCAACAAGCTTCGACAAATCTGTCCACAGGTGTTCGCCGTTCTCAGTCAAGAAATAGCCCTTCCCGCCCCAAATCTCATCGCTGAGGTTCTTCTGCACCGCTTCTTCAACAAGCAGAGCAAAGACGTCGGAAAGGTCATACACGTGCACGTTGTTCCATCTCGCTTTGCCCTGGCCAATCACTGGCGCATAACCCTTCTGCAGAATGAGCTTGGACATTTCATAGACCTGCCTACCACGACCACTGACGGGACCTCGACCGTGACCATAGATGGTAGGTGGACAGACGATCGCTGTCTTGACGATATCTCCATGCTGGGCGCCTGTGTCGAGGACGATCTTGTCGACGTTGCGGTGGAAAGCTTCGTCAGGGAGATGAGTGAGCTCGTCCACACCGGAGAAATCATTAAACTCTTTCTCTTCCCATTCTCCCAATTTGTCGGCAGCGGAGTCGAAATATGTCAGAATACCAGTACCGCCAGTGTGCAACCAAAAGCCAGGGTTTTCCTTAGTGTGTCCTTTCAGAAGACCGCGGGAGATTGCCTTGGCAGCGCCTTCATGATCAGAGGCATCTGCGGCATCTGAGTGAAGTGTGAGAGGTGTATACTACAGCTGAAAAAGTAATGCAAGGACTCACGAAGAACAATGTCCGCGTTTGCAGCTTCCTCTTCCAAAAGACTGCTGTCGTCCAGAGTTCCCAAGACAATGCGGATCTTGGGATACGCGGACTTCACTTTATCGGCTTTTTCCTGACTGCGGACGAGGACAGTGTACTCATACTCTGGATGGGTTTTGTTCAGAACATAAAGTGCGTCTCCAGCGATGTAGCCTGTGGAGTGTCAGCTCCAACAATCCTTCTTGAGCCTGAGAAGACGTTGTCATACCGGTAGCACCCGTGACGAAGATTTTCGGTGCCATTGTGAAGTTTCCGGTTGTTGTCAGTCAATTTAACAGAAGGTCAATGTTGATGCAGTTGTGGGAACAAACACGGAAGAAGTGGAACGGGACGTCATCGTGAAGGCATTGACGGAAGAACTTTTATCCATATTTGCCACATCTACATTGCCCCCCTCACCGTACTACAACCTCTCCACCCATCGGAAGAGATTTCTATCGTGGGCCGTGCTGTGGCATTTGCCTTTGGTATCTCCTTTAGGAGGGCAAAGATACCTGCTAGGTAGAAACACTTTGGAGAGGTCTGCCAAATCGAAAACTCGGCCTGTTTGCCTGTCCCGTCTGCTAGGAGGGACCGTCTTCATTGAATGGTCACAGTGCGGACGAAGCTGTCAGTATGAGAATTTCCCAACAAGATCAGTCTATCGCGGAAAGCCAGAGAGATGGTGAACAGCCAATAGCCCTCAATTCTTCCACAGCGGAGCTCGATTCTCCAGTCAGTCAATCTATACAACTCTCCCAGCACTGTTAGCCTGCCGCGGCTCACCAGCAGCCTCAAAAGTTCCATTCGCCAGCCGTCTCAACTGATGAGACGTACTAGAAGCAGTCTGCACCCAAGTAACATTGTGTCCTCGACTCGTCAGGAAAGCCGTAGTCTCATTATCGTAACTCCACTCAACCTCCACAACATTCGGAATGAGCTGATCGTGTAATCTCGGTTTCGCCAATGCTTCTGCCGAAGTGGCGTTCTGGTCCAGCACATACCACAATTGCTGAACTGTAGATGTTATGATCCTGCTACCTCCTGCGCCAGCTGCGACGAAGTAGAGGCTGCCATCGGCGTTCTCGACGATTGTGGGCGTGATGGAGCTGAGAGGCCGTTTGCCGGGTCGGACGTAGTTGGCTGGGGAGGCGATGTAACCAAAGGCGTTACTTGTACCTGGGATACTGAAGTCGTTCATTTCGTTGTTCATTATGATACCAGTTTCAGGAACCAGCACCTTTGAGCCAAAGAGGGTGTTGATAGTGGTAGTCAAAGCAATCGAAAGGCCGCTGACATCACTTGTCACAACCGCGGAGGTACCAGGCGTCTCGAGAGATTCAAACCCTGAGGGATCGTAGACGCTGGTGTTCCAGGTGTGAAGTAGATTGATCTTTGCCCGAACCGCAGCGACTGTCGCATTGCTGAGCATTTGGCTTTGATATATGTCCATGTCTTCGACGAAAAGCGGATCTCCAAGTTCGCTGCGCTGACCATAAGCGAATCTTAGAGCTTCGTCAAAGATGTGAGTGCTTTCATTGACGGCCGCGGCTTGGCCGATGGTAGGATACCCTTCGATGATCTTCATGATCGACAGCCCGACCGCGCCAGAGGAGGGAGCACTGCAGCCGTGAATCTTATACCCGCGGTAGGTGATGTTCATAGGGTCTCTGATAGCAATGGTGTAGTTGGCAAGATCCTCAACAGTCATGGTGCCGTTGTTGGCTTGGAGAGTGTTGATCATTGTCTGGGCAATAGGACCGGAATAGAAGGCATCAACGCCATGCTCCGCGATAGTCTCCAGAGTGGCAGCATACCGTTTCCGAGTTATGATATCGCCCAGTCCAACGCGAGTGCCATTTGGAGCAAAGTCTAATGCCCAGTTGGGATCATTGACCAAGAAGTCGTCGGAAGCCGTGGCAGAATCCATGTATCGTATCAAATCGGCGGTCACGGGCACTCCGTCTCTCGCAACATGCACTGCTGGCATAACGAGATCCTTCCAAGGTAGGCTGCCATAGTTCGTGTGGAGATGAGCCAGACCACGAAGTTCACCAGGAACACCGCTTGCTAAGCCTCCATACAAGCTGGCGTCGGTATTATTTTCGTACATGTTTTCGAAGGCTGCTGCAGGAGCCGTCTCCCTGAAATCGATAAACTCATAGCCTGCCAAACATTAGCCGTGGCCTTAAAGTACAATATAGCAACACTTACTGCCGTTGCTGCTACGAACAAGCATGAAACCTCCTCCACCGATGCCTCTATCAGCAAGTTAGAGTCTGCCTATTGGTCCCAAAAGTAGAAGCACATGTCTTACGAATGGTACATTCCTATCACCCCAACACACAGAACTGTCGCAACAAGGCTGTCGGCAGCATTTCCACCAGCTTTCAACACCTCAATTCCAATATCGCTGCATACCGCGCTCTCGGAAGCCACAGCTCCCAACTTGTCCTGGTCCGCATCGTAGCTAGGCACCGTCCATGCCGATGTATTCGGGATCTGAGAGAGCAAGAACGTCGGAAGCGCAAAACCAAGAACCTTCATATTGAAACAAGCTCCCAGCAAAAGGACGCAACTGCGAAAGGATGCAGGCATCGTGCGGGGGGGAGGCTGGCTGCATATAAGCAAATCTTCTGAACCATACGAACCAATTCCTTATCCCAATGTTGTTAGGTTACTCCGTATACCAATTTCGTGACTCCATGGGAAGATCGTTCCGCCCTGCGTCTTGCTCCGCTCCGTCTTCGGTCATTCTAGAAATTGTGGTGGAATCTGTGTGTGACATGTCACATGTGTGGATGGTAACCTGGCCTGGTTCGATAGCTTATCTCGCTATCTGCCGGCGAATGAACGACACCTTCCTCTTTCTGTTCTGCCTCGGACGCTTAGAGGAGGCCGTCTTGGTCTACAGCATAGCACCAGCAGAGACAACATCATCATGTTGGTTCTCTCGTGGCATCAGAGAGTCGCCAGACCCATCTGATATCGATGCTAGGGAGGGAAGGAAGCTTCGAAGGGACGTGAACCTTGCCAAGTGAACGAAAACGAAAACTCGCTGACTAAAAATGCATTGACTCGTCGCGAGTCGTCACTGCGTCTGCGAGACGACGACAACAACACTCTCATCACGTCTTCTAAAGACCGCATCACTGTTGTACGTCTCAAAAAATCATCGATTCGTACCCGACATTGTAGATGAGGGAATGAGGTCTCCCGCTCTGGAGATACAGCCAAGCGGAAGGCTCTCTCTTCTTCCTTTGTGAGTATCGGTATATGGAGCTCTCAGCTCGTCGAGTTCATCAACAGGAGCATTAGATCCCAGAATCGTGGGAGTGCGGAATAAAGTAGGGCGGAACATGAAAGCAAGCCTGTAAGCCAATGGTATTCGATCACTCAGGTCGGTAAGAAACGGACTGCAATGTCAACGCCAACAACTTCTCTGGACCGCACGCCAGGTGCCATTCCGACTTCACTGCTGCATTGAACAGTTGATAGTTCAGGGGATATCCGGTCTGTGATTCTCTGTCTCATCGTCTCACCAATCTGTAACTCTCGACTTCCACGGTAAGATGTCCTCGAAGCCATCATGGGGCAGACTGCTTTCTTTGTATGCTGTTGGTAGTATGGCCATTGTTAGCTTTGCGATTGATGGCTGCGATGCAGTCGCCACGTAGACTCTATTGTGCTTGAGACTGGATCTGAATGAATGTTGCCGGCCAGAAAGAATGGATTACACTGAGCAAGTGAGTAGATAGTCAGGTTCATCGAAGACGTGAGGTCAAGTCTGCAACGTTACGCCGATACGCGTGAGTCTCCGACCATATAAATCTAGAGCCAATCTTGTGGATGGCAAGTCGTCTATGAGCCGCCGATGGCCGTAACAACAATACCCCGGAACACAAGAGCGGAGAGGTCGCCCGCGTCATGACAATCAACGCCAACGCGGCCTCCCACCTCACATACAGCTTTCGTCACCGCGTAGGTCGTACCCTGTTCTCCACAACATGCGTGCCTCAATCAGTCTCGATTCATCAGAGGTATCGACGGCTGGCTCATATGCCCGCCATGCGCCATGAACGCCGTGCCGTGCCTTGCCATGCAATGTCACTAATATACACCAACCCTTCCAGCTCGTGCCCCGCCTAATCTTGTCGGCCCTTCAATAGACGCTTGGTGACCTTGTCCTTTTCGATGATATACACGTGCGCACCCCATCCTGAGAGAGCATCGCGGTCGACGGCGTTGAGGAGTGCCTGGGAGATGGTTTCGAAGAGGTCCTCAGGACCGAGGTCAGGCTCCCACAGGCCCTCGCAGGTACCGAAGAGCTGGTCGGAGGCGGTACCGGAGACGATGAAGTCCTTGGCGAAGTCGATGCAGCCGATGCTGTCGAAGCTGGAGAATGGGGGTCATCAGTAAGGTTGGTGTCTTTGAAGGAAAGCAGCATCTATCTCACCCGCAAATGAACGGCTTCCCCGTAGTCCCATTGATTCCCGCCACAACCGGACTCACGAACCACGGCCCAAAGCGGCGCTCGTACAAGCTCGAACTGACGAGGTTGGCGAAAGTCTGGGGGCTGATGTCGCGCTCCTCGCGCAGCNATGTTGACCTTGTATCGGAACAGCTCTGAGACTGTGCTGACATCTGTGGCGAGACCAGTGAGGCCGAGGTAGACGCTGCTACCGTATGGGAAGATCTTGGGGAAGTTGTTGCTGACTGTGAGTGCTTGGAGACCGAGTCGCAGGTCGCATGCTATCGCCACGCAGTCTTTGCCCACCATTGCCACGCAGGCGCCGCCGTCTGTCAGTGATTGTTAGAGAATATGCCCAATTTTCCAATAGCTTTTGAGCATGAGCACCACGTACTGATGGCGAAGGGCGAGGACATGTTGGCGGTGTTTCGGTGTGGTGTGTTGGGATGGGTTCGTTGAACAAGGCGATGAGCGTGATGGTATTTTGGCAGGAGTGCGGAGAGGTGATATCGGCGGAGAGGACGGCGGTGATGTTGGAGACGGGTGTCTTGGGTGTGTGTATGTAGACGAGAGAGTGTTGCTGTGCCTTGTGCTTGAGGAAGGCAAGCAGGCAAGCTAAGGTGACGCGAGAGCTCCAGCAGCACTAGCGCCATATGAGTCCATGCCCGAACTCCGCTTCAATGCCAGGGCATTCAGCCAATCTCGACTCTGACCAACACCATACCACTGTATACTGTATACTGCACACCGACAGCCATGGAAAGACACGTCCAGCTGGCACAATCGCTGCATCCGCGGCTCCTCCGCTTCTTCACCAAATTCCCGCCGCCACAAATCTCAGCAACTTCACGAATGGCCACGGCGCAAACAAGTCCAGCACAAACAGCAGCAGAAAGCGTGACCACAACGTCGACGACGTCTTCCATGGACCCCAACGTCGGTGCTGCCTCAACAACAGCCTCAATCACACCCGCAGAGTCGGAAACCGCACACTCGGACACCGAACTGAAGACTTCACGAAATCCATTCCTCCCCCACAAAAACCCACGCACAGGAGCCTGGCACGGTCCCGCAATTTCCCTCCGAAGACAAGCAGAACTTTTCAAGCTGGCCACGGAATACAAGGTGCTCCCATTGATGCCTGTATCATTGAAGCACCCGGAGATTAGAGAGCAGAAGCGCATCGACAATGGACTGAGAGTGCAGGGAACCGGAGTTGGCAAAAAGGTCAAGGGAAAGCTGTGGGAACGGCAGCTGCGAGGGAAGCTGGAGGAGCGGAGGAAGGCAATGGAGAACATGCCCGAGATGATTCGCGAGTGGAAGGAGAGAGGGCATGGACGTGGGTGGAAGAAGTGGCCGAAATAGAGCACTTGATGGGTACCAAAGATTGAGCATTGTAGCGGTGGCGTTCATGGGACATGTATGTTGAGAAAGAGCTGTGTTGTCGGATATGTGGTTCGAGAGAAGGCATCCAATCCTCGCTTTGTGCTTTGGACAGCACCACCAAACACCACTTTCTCCAGCACCTGCCATAGACTGCGCTATTGTACAAAACTGCATACTGGACACTTCACACGCGGGCTCCGTCAATTTCACGCGCAGATCAGTGGGTACCTCTGCGGGAGAAAACTGCTGGACATCATCCCCACGAAATATCGCGAAGGTCTCGAACCAAGATGATTACTTTCATACAGCTGAACAGGTTTGAAGACGAAGCACGCTCGAACATATGAAGACCCAAAAGCTGCTCGTACACGTTGCGATTGGCTAACTGGGCAGCGGCACTAGCGAAAGTCACGTACCAGAAACACCTCCATGCGATTCAAGAACCAAAAGCTTCTAGACAGCAACGCCATTGGCTCCATGACCAGCGGCACTAATGAATGTCACAGTGTTTCTCCAGCGCGAGACACCCTGAACCTCAGCCACGAATTTCTACAACAAGATGAACACCCAAGATGAACACCCAAAGAACAGAACCCCATTCGACAACGCAGCCCGGACGCTAATGGCTGTCCAGATCCCGCTGCAAGATCGCCGAAATCTCCATGGTACTTCCATGATACATGATTCATCAGTTTCACCACTCCGAACTCCCTCAAAACCATCCTCGAATCCAAGATTTGCAGGACTATCCGCGCGGTGCCGTTCTGGACACTCCCAAGTTCTGGTTCCCATTCTCCCAATCAGCAAGACAGCTTTCTAATCTCGATCAATGCCCGTTCGCCATGAATGAAGACACACCAATGGCTGTACGATGCCGCTGCGGAGACGCATGCAGGTACTTGAGTGAGATCTACGACGTCTCTTATTCGCTCTCCTACCATTCGTTATTACAGTGACTCGGGAACTAAGCGGTGCACATGGCGCGATCTTTTGAGCCATAGCTGACACACAAAGCAGCTAATATCTTACCGTGGCGGAGGTGTATGGCACTCTCTCCTGGAAAGGGTTCAGGGCCGAGCGATGGCGTTTGCTTCAGTTTTGCTCTGGTGCATCGGAACAAATACGAGTATGGGACTTTCCTATTCAAGACTTTCTTAGACCAGTATGTGGTCTCATCACGCTTTACATGGACGTACGAACCATCGTATGGAGCACGGAAAGACTTCCATTTGCGAAATTCCTCAAGAAGCCAGCAACTCTCGGGTTCTCCCTCATTGTCGCATCCATTATTGCACCTCGATCTCAGAATTCATTCAGCAGTTTCCCAGCTGCCTGGAAGTACTCCCATGGTTGAGCAGATGTCACACCTCAGAACACCATCCAGTCACCTCCTATTCTCGCTCTGCCAAATCTCCTAGTGGTCGCATAGACTGCGTGCGTAGTGCAATCCCGCCCCCGGCGTACAACCACAATGGAACCCGTGTGTTCCCACACGATAGGACAAGGTTGCTTCGACGCTAAGATATTGTCAGGGGATAGGAGAGAGGTCCGCTGTGGTGTACTTCGATACATAGGCCGCAAAAAATTTGGGTGGTTTACAGGTATGTAGTTTGGTCTAGTCGGACGAGAGAGAAGAGGTGAGTGAATGCTTACCGCTGCTACAGACCAATCTGGATTGAGAATTTTGTGGGTCTGCGAGGTGATTGCCTAATTTTACCTAGCTAACTTAGCCTTCCATGTGTACTCATCTACATCGACAGCTCGACTCCCAGTGACCGACTCCAGAACCGAGGATAAGGTTGTGGATATGCTTCTCCGCACAACATCAATGTGCGGTAGGTTTTGTATTATCGACTCTACCGCTTGCTCCGGACAGCTGACATCTTCAATACTACCATCCGCCACATTTCAAGCATGTCAACTCACAGAGCTTTCTCGTTTGTTTCCTGGTACAACCAACGACAATGGCATTTCTCTGCTTACATTCAGCGCTTATTGGCCCGCCAAGCAATGAAACAAGTCCAAATGACTTGTACGTTCTCATCATAACCACACATTGAAGCTTGAACATCGAGGATGGGCTCGGCGTCCTGGAGGAGGCGATAGTTCATGATGGCTGTTGTTCTGGAAATCTGTCGGGCAGCCTTCCACTCCTCACCCATGTGAGCGGCGATGAGCATTCTTCAGTCTATTTATCGGAGATTCTCAGCTCTCCCGAGCGAGGACGAAGATGAGGACGAGGCCGGCGTTGTTAAGGAACTGGCAAATCTCTGGCCTAGTGCACCACAGGAAGAAAGCACTCTCATCGCGCCGCGGCGAAGAATCGTTGGACTGCCTGCCGTGGAGGAAAGTCAATATGAGAATGACAGGGAAGACTCAATAATGAGCAAGAAGTCATCGACTGAGCCACTCACCCTGCCCGCCATAAAGCGTGACTCCGATACATTATTGCAAAATTTCATGCAGAGATGCGTTGAGATTGCGGTTGGGCAACAGGTCAGAAAGCAAGCGTTGAAGTACAGCAAGGAGAAGCTTGAGACTGCAGTGGCTTTCCACGATAGTCTTCGCAGGGACTATTCCGAGTTATGCTGCGCTGTCGCTCGAGTGGTTGCTCTGCGTCCTTGGTATCGATCGGAGAAGCGTCTGGCTGAGACTCGTATCGAGTTGAGTACCAAACGTGGTCCTGTACGGGAAGATGAGTTTTGGGCTCCTCGAAAGGACTTCTTCGACGAGGAGGGTCTTGATGAGAAGTGTGGGCCCTTTGGGCTACGTGCTGAGATCACGGCTTGGGATGAACGGAGTTGGAGTCCCAGGATCTTAGAAATTGTGCCATGGGAAAACGATAAAGAGAACGTTGAGCCTGGTGGATTTTCTGAGAAGCTTGACTGCTTGGGTGAGTTCTCGCTTGACGATGGGACGATCTCTAGCTTGGGGAAAGCACAGAGTACTGCTACTTTGAGAAGGTTGTTGCAGGATGATCTGGAGGCAATGGACAACAATGATGAGGAATCAGATGTTTCGCCTACGTCAACCCCGGATACACGTACTCTTCCTTCTTCTCCTACCATCCCCGGCGAAGAGGACACAGAGCATGGTCAGGAGAGACAAGATCCAGTCACTGGCTTGTGGCACAAAGTACGCTACGCTCAAGGTCACGTAGATCCTCGTCGAACCTCGCTGTCCCCCGAAGAACGCGCTTCAATGAAGCAAGACATACGTTCGCAAAACGACTCGAAGAACCACCTATGGTCCAACATCCACCACGCCCAAACCAACCACAACCTCTCCTCCAAACCCGACATTGCCCGCATAGAATTCTGCACGAAAATGCTACAAACAATCTCCAACATCGAAATCGAATGGGAAGTCCAGAAAGAAATCACAGCCGATGAACGCAATCGAGCTCAACTCCTAGTCTTGAAGCTGCAGTGGGACTTGAACGGCTCTCAAAAGCTGAAAAAGGACATTGATGCCAATCTTGCCCATAAGCGACAGAAACAGATGGATTTGTGGGAGGATATTGTTTGTGCGGCAGCTTTGAGAGGGACGCCTGTGGTGGAAAAGACGAATATCTTTGGTTCTGTGCAGTATGGGTCTGATGCGGATGAGCAAGATATTGAGCTTATGCTGCTTTCTCCGAGAAATGCAGAAGGACGCGGTCCGGAGCAATCTATAGAGCCTTTCAAACCCAGAGATCCAGGTCGAGAAACGCTTTTTGGTTCGATGGAATCAGACTTCTTCGGTCCTATGGGATCTGAGTGGCATGAGGATGGGTCAGCTCAAGACGATGGAGAACAGCGAACGATTCGTCTGGATAGTGCTGGTCCTGACTTTGATTCTGCGGGCCAGGGAAGGCCATAGGTCGACGATTGGTAATGTCAAGAGAGTCGGTAGAGAGAGCTATATCATGCGTGGAAAGAGAGAAGCCAACAACTCCAAAACGAGACATATTTTCAATCGAGCTAAAGCGTCCAATTAACGACTTCTCACTAAGGAGTCACATATCCACCACCGATCTCATGCTCATCTTGGTCTTCCTCCTCATCATCAAAATCCGATGTATTTCCGCCTCCGCTTTCATGTTCTTCTTCCCAGCGAAACAACACTGCTTGAACATCAGGATGCACCCGTTCCTGACCTTGACCATCACCACCACAAGCATGCATATGCGGCGGGTCGCGAACACACCCACCAACCTCATTGTCAACATTCTGCCAGCGACGCAATGCAGCTTGAGCTTCGTCAGACAGCGTTCCGGGACGCTGTTCTACAGTTTCATCGACATCATCAATAGCACCGCTGTCGTCCATGTTCGTGTCCTCGTCGTGGAGACTTCCTCCCACGTCATCGGCATCGTCATCGTCGGCGAAGGTAAGATCCACCGCCGTTTCCTCCTCTGGACTTGTCTGCCTCGCCGGGGAAGAAGGCTGAGCACTAGACGGCACTTCTTCGACCGATCCGAAGAGGTTCAGTCTGGGGGGCGTGGGCGGCAGTGCCAGTAATAACCCAGGTGGGTGAGCTGGCGGCGAGGGCTGGGGAGAGGGCTCATCTCCAAAAAGACTGTCGTTGTCAAAGAGTCCATCGGCATCCTCTTCCTGGAGTGCTCCGTGAGTTTCTTGCTCTTGGGACGCATTTTCAGTGCCCGGCTGACCGTCTTGGTTGGCGTCTTCTATTGGTTCGTCTACTTGCGTCTGCGTGGCCTGCTCGGTCTGCGATGCTTGCTCCATTCGTCTGGCCTCTTCCTCCCTGAAAGCTCTCAGTTCTGCGGACTCCACGACCGGTGGCGCTGCGGTTGGGCGGACAGGGGAAGTGAAGACATCGTCGTCGTCAACAGACATTGTGTCGGAAATGCCGGAGGGAGTGCTGCTCCTTGAGCTTGGTTGATCGGGTGCAGGGCCTTCGCTTGGAGTGAGATCGCTGGACGGTTGTGCAGCTGTTTGCTGGGAGAAGTTTCCAGCAGCGGCTCCAGTGCCTGGCGGAGCACTATCGTCACTGCTATCGCCGTTGTCGTCGTCGTTGTCGCTGCCTGGCGGAGGAGGCGAGGCATCAATACTACCACTGTTTCCGTCATCATTGCCAGGACCATTAGTTGGTGGTCCGTCTTCAATTATCGGGCCTTGCGTAGTGGTATTGTCTGCTGGGTTGGCATTTCCATCTTGCTCAGTGTTTTCTGGCGTATCTGTTTGCGCTCTGAGTCTTGCAGCTTCCGCTTCGGCGAGCAAGACTCGTTGAATAGCTTCTTGATCAGTATCGACTGGACTTATCTGTGGAGAGTCCCCAGCATCACCACCCTCGCTTGCTGGATCATGCTGAGTGCCTGTTGTTGCGGCGGCTTCCGATGCGGCAATGGTTCTCATGGTATCAAGCAAAGTGTCAGCGGTATGATCCATCAAATCAACAGCTGATCCACGCTCGTTTAGGTACTCCAGAATACTGTCCAACGGCAGTATAGCCTCGCCGTCCGCCCGTCTAAGATCTAGATTCGTCAGAATACGAAGCCTGGCATTATGTCGCTGATAGTCGACGTGTGTCTGTAGCGAAACAGTATTGTCGAACGACCTGCTCAAGGGAACGGTCTGTCCAGGCCGAATGAACTCAAAACATTCCAGGAAAGCTCTGATCGTCTCACTATCCACAAAGCCTGAAAGAGCTGCGTTGATGAGAGCCCTGCCGTCCCGCAAGAATTGAGCATACCGTTCATCGTTCGTTTGCGGTCTGTCGGCAAGCTCGAGTCCAAGGGCATACGCCCATGCAGAGAATATAGTATGAAGACCGCATTCCCAATTGTTCTGTTGCCGAGTCATGTTGATGGATGTAGGCAGCCCACCATTAATGGTGTTCCGCCCTGACTGATCCCATCCTGTCTGATTCAGCACGCCTCTGATCAAGTTTCCGGCATACATCAGATTCGTGTTTCCGCGATGCCAGTTGCCGTCAGCAGAATCGAAATGCTCAATGTTGAAGCTGTTGGAAGTCCCCTCTCGACGAACAACGTACAACGAAGTATGCCCGCCACCCGGGACATAAGGGAGCAGAACATCATTGCCTGGTCGAGTAGTCGCCAGTTCAGGTGAGCTGCCCGAAAGCGCAAGTTGTACGGTTGTTTGCTCAAGAAGAGAGAATTGTACACCCCTTCCTAGCTCCGATATTGCTTCGGCAACGGCAGCGACCGCTCGAAATACGGTATTGTCCTCGATTTGTTGGTCAAGTCGCACTGGGTCCTCCACAGCATCCGGAGAGACTGCTGCTCTGGCATTCGCTCGGATGCGTTCCAGACCTTCTGCAGCATCAGCGCAAGGATCGGGTGGTGGAGCTTCCGGCTGGGTAGCCTGTTGGCCTTCGCCTGTATCAGTGCTGGTTGGACCTTCTTCGATTCTTGGGGTCTTCGGATTTCTCCCTTCATCGTTATTGTCATCGCTACTGGGGCGCTTCGTGCCCTGCGGCGTGCTGCTTGCGTCGTCTTGTTGCGATTTGGCACCTTCGGTGGTGTTTTGGTCTCCATTAGGTGCTGTTATTTCTGGTGTGTGTTCAATCTCACCCGCTGGCCCGGTCTGGACAGCGCCTGGAGGCGGACTTTCCACTGGAGGATCGGTTTGAGGAGTTTCAGGCTCTTCAGGGGTTGGAATGGTGGGCGGCCCTGTCATAGGCTCTGGTGTCTGATTGGTCGCACCACGCGAGTCTGCTGCCCGGCCACCTCTATCTCCTCTAGTTCCTCTAGTTCCTCTGTTTCCGCGTCTACCCCGGGTCCCGCTCACAGCAGGCGCCGGAGCTACACTGCCAGCATTTGCTGCTGGTCTACTCCGGCTTCTGGTGTTTCCGGCCGGTCCTGTGATCACCCTCGCACGCTCACGAGCTGCTTGTTCCGGGAAGATATCGAAGACAGGTGATACATTTGGTGAGTTTCTTGCGATTCTGCTGCGGGTCTTGTGCTTGTTAACCTTCTTTGGCGATTTTCTCTTTGGAGCCATTCTTGCTGAAGTTACTCGCGCGTTTGGCAATTATTGTATGCGAGATGCTGTGTGTACCAGGAGAGCGGACGACGAACGCTCTCTTGACAATATACCGTGCTGCTGTTTGCGGAGCCCATCCTCTAGCTTTGTGCTTGCCATTGGACGAATCCGGTGCATTGCACTGCTTGCTGCTTTCAAGCTTGTATGCGCACATGGCATGGCTTTGTTTCCGGATGTCGGATGTGCAATACGCATTGATTATGCTACATGCGACTGTGGAGTCGTCGCTCTCGATAAGCTAGTGTCAGCGAGGAATGCTACACAGAGGCATTGTTGCGCTGGAATGTAATCCAGGAATGGAGACTGGGACAAATCTCCCTTTTCGAACGTGCAGCCTGCTCCGTGCTAAATCAGCTTGGAGGACAGTCCCGGTAGATCGGTGCCATTGCGGTTTGTGGACTGTAGGAGAGCTGTCGAAAACGGCTGCCGTTCTTGGTTGGCTAGCGATTATAGACTGATTGAGTAGGAATGGCCGAATGCATGGCTTGCTGGCTTTCGGGGAGCTACGAGAAAGAGAGCGCTTTCGGATTCTCGGGGACAGACGCTTGTTAGTCTTACTCTCCTGCGGAGAGCTACAAGAGGGAGCCGGAAGAGCCATCGAGGTTCTGATGTCGCTTTGAAGATCCTGTATTAGAAACATAGGCCTAGCATGGAACTTGAACCGCCTTACCTGCGAGATACTATCAGCAAAAGCAAGTGGAATCATTTCAAAGTTCATTGCCTAGACTTTCGAGTCGTTGCCATCCTTCCAGGCTGCCCATATCAAAAACAACTTGACCCATGCGTAGACAACGCCAATTAACGCCACGCCATCCCTGCATTCGAGCCATCCATTTACCGTAAACGCCGATCAAATGCACAAAGAACAATCATCATTTCTCCACCCTGTCATCAATACTCGCCTTGGTAGGGACTTCTTCCTCGCTCCGATTCCTCGGACTCAAACTCAGCCGGTGCTCCTTCGTCCTGTAAATGTGAAGTCCCACATCTGTAGCCGAGTCCGCATATCCTTGGCCAGGCTGACCGGCGAGCGGAAGGCGCATATTGCCCTCTTCGATAAAGCCAGCATTCTTCATCAAGTCGAAGAACACGGCCTCGCTCTCATGTCGGGTTTTGGTGCTCACCACAATCACAGCTTTCGGACTCCTGATGGTAAGGCTCAGCAACATCCCAACCAGTGGCTCCAGTGTATCCGAGTTGTACGTGCATTCTGACACGATAATCAAGTCGTTCGTTCTCGATTGCAGTTTGGCGGGGAGAGGTTCCAGCCAGTCCAGCGGCAGGAATCTCGCTCTGGAGCTCATGGCAGGCTTCATTCTCGCAATGTTCGCCTCGACCAGGTCCGTAACTTCAGCGAGATCTGTCAGTAAAACATCACTGTCAGGTATTGACTGTGCAATGCTGATGCCTACGGTCCCGCACCCACAACCCAGCTCGATCACATTCAGTCGTCGATAAGTCGCCGATATAAGCACATACTCCAACAGCGGCAACGTGCTGGGTTGAGCGAGCGAGATAGCCTGGTCAATGTGTTGTGCAAGCGCCTGGCTACCGTCCCAAAGATGTCTTGCGATACTGTCACCTGCATCCTCGAGAAGACTTAGACTTCTCTCAGAGTAAGATGTGAAGCGTCTTTCAACCCTCCAGCCGGACTCGAAGTGCCCTTTCGTGGGATTGAGTTGTCCACTCCAGATGTCTACAACTGGAGGCAGGAATCCATCACTGCTCACAGTGCCCTTCACACCAACGTGCACGCACGCTGGCCAGTCGATGTCCTGCCGGGCAAGATCAAAGACTATCGCGAGCGAACGATCGCCTGCTGACCATTGCGCTTTCTTACGGAGGTAGATGTCGCCTTCGTCGACGGTGGAGCGGAGAGTTGCGACGAGATCGAGGCCGTCTGGGTAGAATGTCTCGCCCAGATCGGTGGTGACAGTCACGACTGTCTTGAGTAGGATGTTGCCGCGGTCGACATGCACTTTCGGCGTCTTGAGGAAGCGAACTACAAAGACAGATCAGCGACAGGTCACTATTCGTAGTGTTTGCTTGCGTCGTCTCACTGTAATGCATCTCAGCAGCAGTAGCTCGCCGCGATCAGCCCAAATGGCCTTCGAGCCACCACGCAAACGGTTCCGGGTGGGTGAGAGTAAGAAAGACGCTGGCGCAAGTTCGCATTTGTTGTGTTTCCTCTACGATCGCCGTGTCTTACCGCGTGACACAAATTGGCCTTCGAATCTTCACAAGAGAACCGCTTCGAACCTGTTGTGGCTTCCGCGTGTGAAGAGTACGGCAAATACTACCGCCAGTCCTCGATTTCACTAATGGCAGTCCTCGCAAGCCCACTTGATCGACAACTACCTCTTGTATCCAAAATCTGAAGAAGCCAAATTGAAGAGCGTAGTCTGTTTGCCAATGTGCGATTTTGAATGAAGGCAAAAAGTGGTGGTCTAGACAAAGACTGAGCAAAAACGAGATCTGCTGTGTAAAATGTAAAATGCCTAGATTTCGATGGGTTCAAACCGGATTCATATCATTTTGAATTGCAGTTTTAGCAAACAGAGTACGCTCTTCAATTTGGCTTCTTCAGATTTTGGGAACAGTTCGCGGTTGTTGTGCTACGTTAGGATATATGCGTGTCGAGGACTGCCATTAGCCTGAGGGAGGACTGGCGGTAGTATTTGCCGAAGAGTACCAGCGATATGCGTTCTGGGCCAACGGATCTACAACTGATGAGACACGGAGCGGGGCGAAGCGCGACGATAGAGATTCCAGACTTCGATGGACTTGGCTCCTATGCATGACATCGCCGATACACGTTTCACAACAGATCGATCTCTTCCAGCGGGAGGCAAATTCACCTGTGCAATAAGATGGAGTGGCGACTCCCCGACATACGCGCCGACGCAGTACAGGGCAGTAGTACACGAATCATTTTGTCAACGTGGTGGGATGGGCTCGAATTGCCTCCTGTGGAACCATCTCTGTACGCATCTAGGCTGATACAAAACGTTGAAGCACACATGCCAACATGACAGCGAGCAAGGACGCAATTGAAACAATCCCCATGACCAGTCTGCTACTCCAAGCTGGGAATCCACCTCCCACTGCTCGGACCTCACGCCGAATCTCACCCAGCGTGGTCTCCACACCGCGACGACGACCTCTCAAAATCGCCATCTTCCCATCGCCAGTGTGCAGAGATATGCACATTGTGTCGGAGTGAACGCCATTGGTGAAAGCGTTCATGTGGACTTTCTCCCGTGCATATTTCCGAAGCGTGTTGAGAAATCCTTTGTACGAAGAAAGACAATCTTGTTTCGTCCCGATCAGATTGAATAGGTAGGTGTTGTAGAGATATCCGGCGGCTTCTGAATGGATTGCGCTGCATGTGAGGAGAAGACCTGTGGGAAAGGTACCTTCGGCTATGATTGCTATCACGGAACCATCGCGGCCTGCTTGGAGGTATATTTGAGGCGGTGAAGGAAAGAGGTGTTGGTAGATGAGGAATCGTACGTCGTAGGGTAACGAGAGGAGAGTCAAAGGTTGAATTTCTGTTATGTCCAGCATGGTTGTGTCTTGTTGGAGAGAAGGTTGAATCGAGACTGTGTTGAAAAGAGAGGACATACGATCCAGCCTTCGTTCGCTGCTGCCTGGTGTTGGCGGCATTCGTGTATAAACATAAGTTGCTCTACCGAGTCTCGAGCCATCGAGAAGCAGCTCTTTATCTTTGATTGCGAAGTAGAAGAGATGAAGAAGATGCTTCACTCCAACATGTTCACGCCGATCAAGATGCGCGCAAGGTTGTTGGCACACACCTCAGCACAGACTCACTTCCGGCTCCTCGCGTGAGGGGCGCCAAAGTTTGAACTTCACTTCGACCTCTCTCTTCCTTCCTCCTACGACTACATAGTGATACACATGCTCCATAACCACATACACTGCCTCTCCTGCTTTAACAACCTCCTGCTGAGTCGCCAGCATTTGCCAGCTTCTCTTGTAGAGCGGACTGGGTGGTATTCGACGAAGAATCGCGTCGCCGGCTGCGGTGCTCTGCTCAGAATTCTCATATTGAAATCGGCATCTACAATGCATCAGCCAGAAGATGCATGTGCTGTCGGTGAGATGGACTCTCCACGAGACATGGATACCTTCGAGGCGAACGCTGTCACATTGGTGGGCTGCTGCGGTTGCTGCCCTCACTGCGCTGGCAAGTGAGTACAATGAGGCAAGCAATCGTCTCAATATCTCTTTCTATGTATCTTTCATCCTTATGCTCGTAAATCAAAAGCTCTGGAGTTCTACTTCACTTCTACGGACTTTCACTTTCCCCCAAAGCAAAGAGGACCAAGCCACCCAAGCCGAAGACTGCAGATCTTCGTCTACACGCCCGAGTGAGAAGACAAGAAAAGGCAACCTTTTCCTGACCGCTGCATCATCTCAGTATAATCAAGGCAATCAAACTATAGGAGAAGTATGGAGTCGGACGGTATTCACCATGCCACGTTGTCGTCTGGAGGGACCACCCAGCCATCAGCATCGAGCATTCAAGCCTGGGAAACGCGGGCGGCATCCCCATCGGATCAAGTTCCCGTCGTCAACACGATTCCCGAATCGCGATGCAATTCCCAAGCACCGCAACCATCACCGAGAGCAGAAATGGCGCCACGGGTGAAGAAACCCAAGACGCTCGCGCAGATCCGCGATGAGGGCACTGCCTTCAGAAGAGCCGCAATGCCTGTCGCAAAAGGCTCTGGTTTCGATAAACTCACCGAGAAGAACAAAGCGTTCTCCAACGGCACGACGCGTGTAGATCAACACAACAAGAATAGTGGCGACCGCACACCATTCTGCCTTCCAGCAGTGAAGAAGATCCATAAAGCAGTAAGTCAATACATTGCTCCCTGCAACCTACTGTCGACAAAGCTAACTATGAATTTCCAGCCCACCCGCCTCGCCTTGATCGCGAAGAAAAAGAAGTTGCGGCTCGCCCGGAAATCTCGACAGCTCACCATCGCACCAAAGCCACCCATCGTCGAGTCCTGGCGCACAGCAAGTGGTGCCGCGACCAGAAATGAAGGAGCTGCCGTGCCTACACCGTTCCTCGAAATCGCACGCGTCCCGACTTGGATGGAGGAGAAGTTCAAGATTGCGCTTGTGGACCTGCTTCACTCGCTCGGAAAAGAACTTCGAGTCAAGGAAATCGCTATCGATCCTCAGGAAGCTGGTGGAGAGTTTTACTCAGAGATCTCTGCCCGCTTTGAGGACGAAGTGGTTGCACAGCAGGTTCTGGAGAAGATCAACGGGGTTCTGTGCCATGGCAGACTGCTGCAAGTCGCCTTTGCGCCGGATGCCTTGCATGAGTGGTGATGGTGATCTCGAGTCCTGGACTCAAGACACTTCACTGTCAACTGACACGTGCACATTCAACGACCTTGACGAAATGAATGTACAGACACAAGAGACTTGGACTGAAGCTCTGATACTTCGGTATTTATGATGGGTATGTCTAAGTGAGTCCTGTTTTCAGTGCTACTACCAAAATTGACATTTCACTGTCGTCTACAAGTGCTGTCATCCTGCTTTTCAGATCTCCTGGTCTGGTTCCTTACTTCAAGTCTGTCTCTCTCTACTCCGTCCTCGCATTGTCAGCCGTCGTTACAATCGAACCCTTTGGGCCCTCATCCTTGTCGTCAAGTTTCTTCATCTCCTCACTGCTCAGCTCAAAATCGTACAGCTCGGAGTTCTCAGCAATTCTCCCTGCATTGTCACTCTTTGGAAGCGGAACCCAGCCCTTCTGCAGGCAGTATCTGATCAATACTTGTGCGGTGGACTTTCCATAAGTCTTCGCGATGGCTTTCAAGTCTGGATCATCTGCCTTTTGGTTCCGGACAAGTGGACAGTATGCCTCGACTGCAATCCCATTCTTTTGGCACCATGCAACAGTTTCGCGTTGCTGGCACCACGGGTGAAGCTGTTCGAAAGGTCAGTTGAAAGGATCATTTTGATGGCGAAAAGAAAGCATACCTCAAGCTGATCAACTGCAGGCGGCCACACTTTCGCATACGACTTCATGCCCTCCATAATTCCAATACCCGTGTTGCTCACACCGATGGACTTGGCCTTTCCCTCCTTGTGGAGCTTCTCCAAAGCTTGCCACAACATCTTGACGCCCTTGGCCCCACAAGTGACATTGTGGATCAAGTACAAGTCAACATAGCCATCGTCACCAGCAATCTTCTGTACACTTGCAAGACACTTCTTGTAAGTCGCGGCGTCATCATCTTCGGGACTCATGACTTTGGTAGTCACGAAAATGTCCCCGCGAGGAAGACCGGATTGTTTCATTGCTTCGCCAACTTCGGTCTCATTTCCGTATACTTGGGCGGTATCCAGGTGTCTGTAGCCAGTTTTGAGAGCTGTCAGACATGATTGGGTCGTGAGATGGGAAGGACTATCCCAAACTCCGAATCCCAGTTGTGGAAGTTTGTGGTTGGTGTTGAGAGGAACAGTTGATTGGAGTGTTAGAGTCGCCATTTTCGATATGTTCCTGGTCATTTTCGATATGTTCCTGGTTTGGTGTGGTAAGGTCTGAGTTGTGAAGAAATGGAGGGAACGGAATCTCAAAAGATTCATACCAGAGTGGAGACTGATGCGTTCATGACACGCTCTTTTAAGCAGAGAACAAAGTCTCCGGAGCTCGGACAGCTTCGCATACATGTTGATCAAAGTCTCCATTGAACACGTGCGATGTTTCCCTATTCGGCATCGAATATTGGCTTGGCCCAATCAAATTGGAACTTAATGCAGATTCTGCCCCGGCATGGAGTACATCAACTTCATCAAGGTCATAAATCAACAACGTTTGCTTGCAAATCAACTCTCCGAGACTCACTTCTAGACAATAAGCAAGTTTGCCTCGTCAAGAAAATGGTCCTAGAAGCAATCCGCTACCAGCCTGGTAGCCTCCAGATCCTCAATCAGCTCAAGCTCCCTCATCAGGAGGAATATGAGACTATCTCCACAGCTGAAGACGGCTGGCATGCCATCAAAGACATGCGAACGAGAGGAGCTCCGGCCATTGCGATTGTAGCTGCACTGTCTCTTGCCGTGGAAACTACCAACAACAAGCAATACTCCGGGTCAGCTGAAGAAGTCGCAACTCTTCTCCTCAAAAAGGTAGAATATCTCGTCACCAGCAGGCCGACGGCCGTAAACCTTGCCGATGCTGCTGGAAAGCTCAGCAAGATAGTACAAGCAGCTGTCCAGCGAGATGGTGCAGACGGAAAGGCTGTTACCCAAGCTTATTGCGATGCAGCTGCCGAGATGCTCATTGCTGATGTTTCCGACAACAAGGGCATTGGCCACTACGGCGCAGAATGGGTCTCCAAGGCTGCAGGAGGAGGGAAAGTCAGCGTTATTACCCATTGTAACACAGGGTCTTTAGCAACAGCAGGCTATGGAACTGCTCTGGGCGTCATTCGATCTCTGCATGCGAATGGATCTTTACAGCATGCCTTTTGCACGGAGACGAGACCTTACAACCAGGGCTCTCGTCTGACAGCATTTGAGTTGGTACATGATGATATCCCAGCAACACTCATCACGGACTCCATGGCATCTGCTCTTCTCAAGCTCAAAGGCCCTTCAGAACGTATCGCAGCTATCGTTGTTGGTGCGGACCGCGTTGCAGCCAATGGAGATACAGCCAACAAGATTGGTACATATCAACTAGCCATCACAGCCAAGTATCACGGCGTCAAATTCTTGGTTGCGGCACCGAGGACGACAATCGATCTGAAGACCAAGACTGGGGACGATATCGTTATTGAAGAGAGAGCTCGTGCCGAGATGACGGTGATGAAAGGACCTTGTGTGGGCCAGGCTGGTGCGCTCAATCTTGAGAAAGTTGAGACAGTCAGTATTGCTGCGAATGGGATTAATGTGTGGAATCCTTCGTTTGATGTTACTCCTGCTGAGTTGATTGATGGGATCATTACTGAGATTGGGGTCATGGAGAAGGATGCTGATGGGCGGTTTGACTTGACTGTTGCGATGGAAGCAAGTAATGAGGGCATTAAGCCGGCGACAGTGGGTGGTTTGTGAAGGACTTGAATTTGATGAGGCACATAAACAAACAAATCCACAATCTGTAGTCAGCTGGACATGTCAGAGATACATTGGAAGGCGTATGGAATGTCCCTTGGCCCTGCTGTATGCATATGTGAAGTGGTTGAGCAGTGCATGTTCTTCGCATTCATATGATTCTCAGCACGCTGAGACTTGTTCCTTCTCGCAAAGCAGCCAGCAGCCCCTGCCGATACTTGAAATTGACATTCGTCCACATGCATGTCCGGTGTGCTCGAGTTTCTGGGATACTCTGTCTTGTACCGGTCTCTTGAAAAGCCCCTGTTCGGGATTATGTGGCTCTGCATAGACATGTTGTATAAACACCCTTACGAGGGATCCAGATAGTTCGCGTGACCATCACATTACTCGGGAGTGAGTTTTGCCAGAGGTTGATGTTGCTTATCTGCGTCTTGCACTCACCACTTCTCGGGATGTACTCATCACTTACGAGTGCGCAAACAAAATTGAAGTTGGTGTGATTGTAATAAGCTTCTGAAACGCGCTTCCGGATCTGGCGACTAAGCTGAAGTTGCACGGGTGGTTTGTAGGTCTCGTCGACGTTGACTTTCCAGTTGGTGCTGATATTGCAGTCAGGAGGCCAACCGGGGTCGGAGTCGGGTTCGAGGTCACACTCCAGCGTGAGCTCGAAGATCTGGTCATAGAGTTCCTGTGGAAGGCCTTCAAGCTGCTTGCGGAGGTTGTCGATGTCTGCTCCGGCAGAGATCATCGTGGCGGACGCGGCATTGATGTTGACTGGCGGCAGCTCCATAGTGGGTGATGGTTTGGCCTGTTCGATAGAGCTCGATGAGACGTTCTGTGTCGAACGTTGGCCGACAGAAGATAGCGAGCCGCGGGGAAGTGAGGTAGCCAGTAGTGCACGTTGGGGAGGAAGCGTGCGAGGTGTTTGAAAGCTGCTGCAAGATGTTGGACAGTCGAGTAGCCTCATTTGCGGGAGTCGTATGCTTGGATTACGGTAACTATGTCGGGTGGTTAGTGGGAGAGGCGGAAAGGCGCGTGTCGCGGCGGAACTAACCTGGCATCTTGTTGGCGGTGGAGAATTTGAAATGCTCTGAGATGGTGTAGAGGCAAGTTTTGAATGTTGAATTGTGTGGAAGATATGGAAGTGAAGTGATGTTTGAGAAGCTTGGGCCTTGATCAAATGACCTCGAGGCTAGAGAAATGGACAAAGATTGGAGAGCGAGTGAAGTGAATACCTTGGAAACAGAATAGCACGAGCAAGCGCAATATCTCGAACCAGATTCAGCACGAAGCCGCCTTACAATCGTGAGCCGGAGGAATCTCAATTGATAACCAGTGAGCACGATTGAAACCGCATGAATATGTCATGACCTGAGGGAAAAAGTCAGCCACTAGAGACGGAGATGAGGTGGTGGACTCACAAGAAGCAATCTTATCGCCAGCCTTCAACTGCCATTCCCACACTGGTTCCAACATTGAGATAGGAGCTGAGAGATGCAGCATTTATTCGTACTAATATTTTGACCAAACCGATATTTTCTTCCCAAGTGCCGCTCAACTCCAAAGTCGATTAAAATCCTCCTCTCAATGCCACCTGCTCCAATCCCCGGCAACACCAACCAACTCTTGCGCTCTCATATTCTTCCCAACAGATGACTGTCTCGTCTCAATGCTCAAATCCCACGTCCTCCAAATATCTCCACCATCTCCTTGCTTCCCCACAAGCGATTCTGGCCTCGTATAGATCCCAGTAAAAATGCACGACGCAGTGGCCTCTACAACGCGAGCTTCGCGGATCTCAGTCATTGCTTCGCTGGGGAGTGATCTCATCCATCGTGTTAAAAGTCCATGGTCCGGGAAGATGAAAGTCGTGCTACTGTAGTACTTCTGCAGAGTAGCCTTCCGTATCCGGCGGTTGAGAGCGAGCTGGACTGGTGGTATGTAGGCCTGGCTGATCAACTGTGTGTTTACTACAGGTGGTCCATTTTGGGTGGCGCTCGGAAATGTCTCTTTTCCGGCATCGCAGCGAAGGGTGAAGAGCAGGATTTCGTCGTATAATTCCTGTGGGAGCTTGTCCAAACGTTCGCGGAGGCTTTCCAGATCTAGGGTTGAGGAATCTTTTGGTACTGATGATGTGTGAGGGAGCTGTAGCAGAGGGAATGAGGCCAGGTTGTCGGGTGAACAAGGTGTTGTTGGGTTTGTCTGTTCACGAGCCGGTGTTGTCGGCCTTTGGTGCCCATCGCAAGAATGTTCATATCTGGGAAGAGCTTGTAGCGCAATAGGTCGAAGACATTGCTTGCACCGAGTTGTCGACATCTTTTGTGTTTCTGTTGGTGAGAATGGGTGATATCGAGACAGGTTCTTTGGTTTTTCTCGGTTTTTTCTGTGAAATGCTGTCGTGGGCTGAAGAGCGAACAGTTTTGCTAGCAGAGATTTACTGGCATAGGAAGCATCGGGTACTTGAACGGGTGGAGTCAGGTAGTATATACCTAATCGCTTTCAAGCGCATGACCCCACCGCGTCTGCTCGCGTGCGACGCCTTTCATGGATGAGCTTTCGGAGCTCATGACGTGCGAAGGCTCTATCCCTTGCAATTGATGCGGGCCCGGAGTTTTGCCATGTTCATGTCACGCACCCCAAACGAAGACCGCAGGATGGAGAGCGCTCAAAGATCCGACCACCGGCTTTTTTTTCTCTTGATTTGTCTGTCAGGGAATCGGATCCGGAAACTACCTCAGAGAATCCTGGCGCATATCAACGGGTCAATGGTACACCCCGCAAACTACGGAGACCCCAAAACCCCGAGACCTGTCTCACAGAAGCCAAGAGCTGTATAAGAGATCACTCTTGGCTGCAAAATTCGGCTTCCTGTGAGTAACCCACAGTCTACAGAGGCCGATTATTGCATCGAATTGCAAGGACAAGCCCTTCACGCCTGGGTGGATGAAGAAGTCGTCCAGTCGAGCCACATAAGGTGAGACACGAACATCGCGCTTGTCTGCAGACTCACGAGCACCAGTCGTCCTCTGAGCAGATCTGCATCTGCGTGTTTTTACCACGCCATCGAACATCAGTGCTGCTGATGCTACGTCTGAGATGGCTCTCCTAGTTGTTCGTCCTGCAGGATATCATCGCTTTCTCATTTCAGTATCAAGAGCTGCTCGGCTTCTCTTGACTTTGGCCATTTGTCGATCCAGCATTGGCCGATCCATTTGCACCTCCATTCGGCGGTTGAGTCAACCTTTGCTGTTCTTCGGTCTGCGCTAGAAGTGTCTCGATTCTTGCTTCCATTGCAGTAAGCTGCCTTTCCAGCGCCGCTGCAGTCTGTTCTCCTTTTGCTAGAGCTTGGAACGCCTGTACACTCTCATCAGCTTGAGTCCCAGATTCCCAATGCTGGGACTTGCCTTGGCCAAGTCAGCGGCGTCGTGCGGGTCCGGGGAAGTGTCTCGGTCTTGCGATGCCATTGTGGAAGTCGGTGGTCGGTGACTGTTGGTGGGATGGCTGCCTGGCCTTCGGGTGATGTGATGATGTCTTTGTCGTGAATGTCTTCTTGGCACCACCCGGAGATCGGGATTAAGATCCCCGATGCTTTGTAAAGTGAGCACTGCGATTACCTAGTAGAGGCTTTGTTGGTGCTAGGATCTGTTGAGCGTGGCGACGTGGAAAGCAAGAGGGCAAGACACAGAACCCCATACAGCGTCCACCAGGCTTCATCAATCTGTATACGAGCATGGAGACCGGGATCTCGAAACCATCAGCAGTTCCTGCGCTTGCAGCGGCTTACTCATACGACCACGAGCACGCCATCTTGGAACGGACGACAAGCAAGCTCGAACATCAACAGCAACATCACCAGTCGAAAGCACCTTTGACATGCTCTGCACGGCTTGTGGCCTCGCGAAACGAGTGTCCGTTCGACTTGGACCAGTTCGTGCAGGAAAAGCACGCGAGGAGTGAAACAGTCTTGTACCTGGCCTACGGCAGCAACCTTTCCATCGAGAAGTTTCGCGGCGATCGCGGCATCAAACCTCTATCCCAGATCAATGTCCAGGTGCCGTCGTTGCGCCTGACATTCGATCTACCTGGTGTACCATATACAGAGCCTTGCTTTGCCAATTCCGCCAAACGAGACCCGGAGAACGACCCTGCAGGAGATAAAGATACACCCTGGGCAAGTGATGTCAAGGCACGGGGAGGATATCGCAAAGATGAGTGGCATAAAGGCATGATAGGCGTGGTATACGAGGTGACAGCGAAGGACTACGCGCACATCATTGCTACAGAGGGTGGTGGTTCTACGTACGAGGATATTCTTGTAGACTGTCATCCCTTTGTAAGTTCTGATATACATGCTCCCGTAGAGCAATACCCGAGCACGTCGCCCTTCAAGGCACATACACTCTTCGCTCCCGCGTTGCCGCCCGGTGAGCAACCGCCAAAGGACGGCGGTCGTGTGACGCGGCCACGACCAAGCTATGCCCAGGCTTCGGCGCGGTATCTGAAGCTGATCACGGACGGCGCTGCCGAGTTGGGGCTGCCGGATGAGTATCAGCAATACTTGCTTTCCCTGAGGCCGTACCGGATTACTACCTATAGACAGCGCATGGGACAGATTGCTTTCGCGGCGACATGGGTACCTTTGGTCTTGTTGGTCTTCGCTTTGGGGCGAATGTTTCAAGACAAGAATGGCAAAGTACCCTCATGGGTCGCCAAGATCACTGCAGGCATCTTCAAAGCGATATGGACGAGCTATGATAATGTCTTTGAGCCTGCGTTTGGTGATGGGGAACGCACGATTGGAGATGATGCAGGTAGCCTCGCTGCCGGGATGGGAAGGAGGCGCAATTATGGCATTGACCTTGAGAAGAGCGCGGGATGAGCAGCCAGAGTAATAATGTTATTGCTGAAGTCTTTCTTCTTCGCTCCTTCCCCTCTCACCAGCAGGCAGCCGCCCCACCTTCACAAGACCTCATTTCATAATTCACCCACGAACAATCCTTCTCTTTCACGCCCGCTCGCAATACAAATCACTACTCCGACATGGCCTGCCATGGGCTCGCAAATTAAAGAGGTGCAGAGCCAGGAGGTCATCAACGTCAGCCAAAATTTCCAATCCGATCCGATACCTCAGAGCTCGTCTCCACGCTCGGCTCCTGCGCCTGTGCCAGCCGAGGGCGCAGAGGATCGCATTGAGGAGTCTCTGACCGACGACATTTTGAATGGCACCAAAATTTCCGTAGCGATACCCACCGACGCTGTTGAAAGTGGAGCCGCAGGAGCACCGACGGCGTCAAGACGCGGCGGCTCCTTTCAGCGCATTAACGTTGAGGAGAGCAATAGTAAGAAGTCGTTTGTGTCAGAGAGACGCAAGAGTCAGCTGTCTACCAATCCCAACGTACTCGGCCCTGGCGCGAGCACTGGTAACTCTCCTCAAGAGGCAGCTCGTAAGGCCAACATCAAGCCAACCCCGTTCATGCCGGCAGCCCGCAGGAATATCTCGATTGACAGAGATACTCAGGCACTTGGAGCACACCTATACAGTAGCGCTGCCGCCGCTCGTGACAGGGACGAAGAGGTGCCACCTGTAGACATTCAAGGCGACGACGAGGAGGACTTGTACGGAGCGACTCCTGAGCGCAAGACTCAAACAAGCTCTCCAAAGCCCTGCAAACGACGGGTGACGACCAACATATCTCTTGCCGTGGCTCCATTGTTTCCAGCAGTAAATACATCTGAGGCTGGCACACCAGCGTCGCAATCGGTTTTCCTGCAACCGGGAACGATAGTCATGCAAAAGCTTGCGACGGGCACGACGACGCGAAACGAACGTGACACACCACACGCCATTTCAATGGCTTCGGGAAATAAGGCACAGCAGTCCACAGGCAAGCTTGCTTCGGGTGAAGGAGCTCTAGCCGCATTGCATAGGAGAAAGCATGCAGCTCTCGGAGCTTCTGGAGAGGCAAGCTCAAAGCTATTCGAAGCATCTGCCGCAAAACATGATCCTCCCGCGAGAGCAGCAGGCAGTCGAGCATCCAAGGCCAAAGACATCATGAAAGACAGCACTGCTCCAACAGCAGCCGCAGCAAAGACTGAGCGCTCGCGTATGGCGCCCACCAACAAGCCGAAGAGCCGTGAGCCGCCTCTTCCAAAACCCACTCAGCCTGCTGGCCGCAAGCGCAAAGCTGGACCTGATGCCTTTGAGGAAGGGAGCAAAGCGGCTGAAGTATCGACTCGCACCTCGAAACGAGCCAAGGCTACTACACGTGACAGGCCCGTCTCGCCTGTAGGATCAACACACTCACCCGCCGCGACTTCTCGTGGTTTTCAACCGAACCAGTATGACTTCTTAGAGTCGCCCAAAAAGGCCGAGCCGAGCAAAACAGTGAGCACGCGGCATAGCAAGTCCGTCACAGCAGCTGCCGAGGCGCAAACTTTGGTTGGGGTGAAGAAGCCTGTGACAAAGAAGGCATCGGCCTTCGCGAGGGAAGGAGCTGCGAAATCCGCTACGGAACAGAACGATGGTGGCGGGCGACACCTCCGCTCAAGGAAGCCCATGCATCAATTGCCCATCGACAGTGACGATGATGAGGAGGCGGACGCGGACGCCGGTCGCGGCAACGATTTCGATCACGCCAGGAACCCAGAGGCGGAGGTTCCACCTGCAGATGGCTTTGTGCAGGATGATGAAGACGAAATGCAAATCGACCAGAACAACTCTTCCAACGAAGATCAACAGATTGCTAAGTCCAATGCCCAGCTTGAGCATCTGCCGGTGATTGCAAGCATCGAACCAGCCAAGCCTTCGCCTAAGCAAACCGCTCCAGCAGGCAGTCAGAACAATGCCATCGTTCTCTCTGATGATAGCGATTTGAGCTCAAGCATTGATTTGGACTTCTCTGCACCCGAGACGCTGCCAGCAAAGCCAGCAAAGCCAGCGGCTCATCCCAAAACGCCTGCGCCAATCCGGTCCAGCCCACCCACGGCGTTCTCGCGTGCCGGATCACAGTCACTGCATGGCACTGGTCGATCTCGCAAGGTGCAAATCATTGCTTTTGACAAGACAGGGCCTCTTAACCAAGGCTCACTGCCAAAGTCATGGGAAGCTCGCACTTCTATGCCTCCTATGAATGTGCCCGTCAATTGGGGCTCGTCCACAAGTAAGCCGGCCGACATGGCACGAAAGAAAGCTTCATCTGTAGCGACCAGCGTACGGAGTGGCAGATCCAACTTTGCTGCTCCGCCCAGTAATGTTGCGCCCGATGTGTTCGATGCTCTTGCTGGGCTGTCCAAGGGATCCAAGGGAATGCCATCAGGCGCTTCCGGTAGTGCCATCATCGTCAACACTGCCCAGATCGCCGTCCCTCCCACTGGACGTGAGGATGTTTCATTCATGGCACACGGCAATATGAACAATACGGACTACAATGGCGGAGACGACGGTTTCACCACCACCATGAACGAAATGGAGGAATTTGTTCATTCGCCCTCTCCAGGTCAGCAGCTCAACGCAGAATTGGAGAAGATGCCTACGAATTCCCAGAAGATCATGCCTCCACCGAAACTTAAGGCACGACCGCCTCGGAAGGCTACAGCAGCGCAGCAAGTTTCTACAACCTCTGCAGAAGCACTCTCAGATCCCAAAGTGGTGCCAACACGAGCTTCGATGGCAACCACGAAGCTGTCAGATGTAGCAGCAGCAAGTTCCAGCTCTGTCGCCGCGAGCAAGTCGAAGGAAAAGCGCCATGCCCTGAGAGAAGCATCTTCCGAGCAAGCTTCAAAGCGCGTGAAGGCAACTGCCTCGAAAACTAGCTCTGCACCTCAGGTTATTGCAACTACGAAGCATTCTGTAAAGGAGACCAAGGCGCCAAGTTCGAAGGACTTGCCTGCAGATGCACGTATTACACACGCTCCAAATGCCTCAAAAGCTTCCACACAGCCACCCACAAAACTACCGACCGCCAAAGATTCGGAACAAGTCCCTCTTCAGCCACCAAGAAAGCTGAAGCCAAAGTTCACTGCGAGAGAGGACGCTTTGAAAACCAAAATCACTTCACCAAAGAAGGCTGTTCAGCCCAAGCATTCTGAACCTGCTCGACGTAGACAGAATCGTCATATATCCCAGAATTCACAGACCGTCGATATCAATGGCAGCCCGGTGCCAGCTGACCTGGAAGTCACCGAGTCTTCCACGGTCCTCGAAACATTCTCTCAGCAAGCCGATAATTCTTCAGGCGGCGGCCAGCAACCATCTACCCGTCAAAGGACGCCTATAGATGCTGCCAATGCAGACGAGGATGCGTATTCGGTGCCACCCTCCCATCAGCCACCGAGTATGCCAAGCAATACAAAAGCATTGCCTGGACATTCGGGGTCAAGCTCCAAGACCATGCGATGTGTCAAACTCACAAATGCCATTACAGATCAGTTCACTAGCAAGAAGGTACCAACAGCTATTGCTTCAGATCCGTTTGTGTCACCGGGCGAGTCCCAAGGTGCTGCTGTGCAGTCCATACAGAGAGGTCATCTACTAGAGCGCACTCTAGATTTCGCCCGGGAGATTGGGAACGCCAACCATGTTTCTGGCATCGATCGGGTCAATGCTAAAGTCATATTCAAGTCTCCTGAGAAGGATCCGACGCCCGAACAGAAGACGGCAGCGAAGACCGCAAAGCCGAATGCCTCTCCTGAGTTCATAGACAAGTTTGCATCGAAACTGGACCGCCAAGTTGCTGCATTCCACGAGGCCACGGCCTTCACCCGAGCTCCTCCTGAGGAAGATCCAGATAAGACCCTCGTGAATGACTGCAGTCAGGACACTGAGGTTTCAAAAGAGACTTATTCCAAATCTCCTGCGGATACATCTGTGCATTCCACCCCAGAACGTGCGCAGGAGCCTGCGTTAAGCTCAGAATCTTCAGGAGACGATGATGGCGATTTGCGGTCGTGGCGAAGAAAATTAAAGCCACATCAGCTGAACCTTTACGAAGAGCTGGTGAAGATTGCCCGCGTCGTGACAGGATATGTCGCTGGACAAGAGCATTCAACCGAGGTCATGATTGATGAGAATCATCGAAGAGAGTTGCTCATGGTTGAGAAAGAGGAGGAAGTCCAGAAGCGTCATTATAAGCAATACAAGGCCAAGTTACAGCAGAAGAAGAACGAGAAGATTCGGGAGATGGAGAACCTTGCGGACGTCTTGCAAGGTGTGCTTGATGCTTCTGCAGCTAGCTGGGAAGAGCATTGCAGAGGAAGGACGGAGAAGGAGCGTATCAATCGCGAGGCGGAGGAGTTGGTCAGCAGCTTGTCTTGAGTTTTTGATGGGTGGATATCGCTTTACTATTATCGATATGTGGGAACATCTGCGAATGGAGAAGCTGAAAAGTAGAGTGTTATGAAGGATTGATGAATGGCTTATGTTGTATGTATGAGGTACTTGCTAGCTGATTTACATGTAAAGTTTTGATCTCAGCATCGACAACTGTGAGAAGCTTGAGCTCGCAAATGTCAACCAAGGAACAGTTCGTGTTCCGAAGTGAAATGTCAAAAGGACATCCCACCTGGCTCGACCATCATGCTGATACAGGTTTACGCTAGTACACCAAGCATCTACACTTTACTTGGAGATCATCGTCATCGCTTTACCATACCATCTCACTTTGTCCTGATCCAGTACATCCTCATGCTGAAAACCCAAATCCTCCCTCCTCCCCGTCACAAGATCCACCTCCGCCAGCGGTACCACTCTCGTCCTTTTGACTAACTTCCAACCCACATACAAAACCACAAAGACGGCAATAACAATATAATTGATCACAAAATCAACCGTATGGAACCCACCAACAAAATCCGCATACCCAGCCACAAACACCAAGAAAGTGTTCAAAAACACCACAAAGATCGTCCCATAAGGATACAGAACAGCCCTAAAAGGCAGCTCCTCAACAGCATGCCCCTGAACTTTCCAAGCCTGGCGAAATCTCAAATGCACAACTCCAATGCACGCCCAAGCAATATATGTCGCGGACCCAGAGATGTTGACCAAGTAAGTAAAGACCTTCCCCGGTCCAGCTGTATAGTTCAACATAGCGATCAGACCTAGAGCATTGGAGAATACCAGAGCATAAACTGGAGTGCCGTTCTTAGTCGTCCGGGCGAATATTGCGGGTGCACGACCGGAAGAAGCAAGGGAGACTAGACTTCGAGAAGCGACGTATAGAGCGCTGTTCATGGAAGATAGCTGGGCGGTTATCATGACTACGTTCACGACGTGGCCCATCGCAGGAACTCCGGCGGTTGTGAAGGCGATTGTCCAGGGTGATTTGCCGGATTTGGATTCTGCTGTCAGAAGGGAAGAGTCATTGGAGGGAACTATAATGCCGGCGAAGAAGACTAGACCCCTGTAAAGCAATGCTTGTATTAGAGGTGTACTCGCTGATTGGTGAGCAAGACTCACATGAAGATAATCAAGACCCGCCAAAAAGTCTGCTTGATAGCCTTCGGCAAGTCCTTCATCGGATTCTTGCTCTCCGCCGCTGTGAGAGCCAACATCTCCGTTCCGCAATAGTACACCGCAGCCAAGAGGAAGCATTGGCCGAAACCGTCGATGCCCTTTGCGATAGGACCCGGATTGGCCCAGTATCGGAAACCAATATAGTCGCCTCCAACAGCTCCAGTGTTGATCAGAATCGCGCAGAGGAAGCCTCCGAGTATACACATGAGTTTCCAACACGCGAGATAGAATTCCATCTCACCCCAAACCACCACTCCAAGGAGAGAGGTACACTGATAAAAAGCCCACCAGATGAGAATCCAGCCATACGTGGGAACCGCACTAGTCCAGTAGCCCATAATGATCGAGCTGGCGTTGAAATCACCTATCATCATGATCATCAGCAAACCCTTTTTTGCTCCTTGTGTCATGTACTCACCAGCAATATTCGTCACCCACAAATACCAATAATTCCACCCCAAACTAAACGCCAAACTCTCATCCACGAACCTCCCCGCAAGCTCAATGAAAGCTCCCGGAACCGGAAACAAAGTCGACATCTCGCCTAAACATTGCATGACGAAGAAGACGTCGATGCCTATGACCGCGAAGCAGATGAGAGCGCCAACGGGACCGCTGTATGCGACTGCGAAACCTACGCCGTACCAGATTGAAGCACCTACGACGCCGCCGAAGGATATCATTGTTAAGTGGCCTGGTTGCTGTGAGCGCTGGGCTTGATTGAGGGAGGAGATGAGAACTTACGGCTTTTGAGACCGCGTTGGAGGCCATTGTCTGTAATTATAGTTAGGTCAATGGAGCATGAAGATTGGATTCGCATGTCTCACCAAGAACATTGCCATTTGGTGCTGTTGTGAATTTGTCGCCATTGATCTCGGGATTTGAGACTTCGACTGCAGCAATGCTCGTGTCGATATCAAGCTCTTTCGACGACATGGCGTTCTAACCCTTCAAGGGCAAAGTCTTGGTCGAGATGGAGTGTTGTTGATACCTGTATGTTTTAAAGAAATAGTTATTGTTGCGTGCTGCTGATAGGCAAAGGCCTGCATAGATAAGCTCGGCCCGATCATGGGATTCTTGTTAGTGGGAAGCAAAGTAGATGTCTGGATGATGAAGCAATATATTTTGACGCTGTCAAAAAGGGTATCGTTATTCGTAGTCGGATCCTTATGATCTCCACAATCGCCATGAGCCGGAGTGGATCCTCTTCAATGTGATCGTCTCCTTCCAGATCCGCAAGACGCATCAGCTTGGAAGCCATTCATAGAGATGCTGTATTCTTGCGCGGAGGTTTCGCTCTCAATCGACATCAGCTTGGCAAAAGTGTCGTTCTCAGCCCTCATCCGTCGGCCGCGAAGTCTCGGTTCATCGCCTTCCTTCAAAAAGCCTTCGACTTTCTTCCTCATGGTATTTGCAGTCAGCATCCAGCTGTAATTGGATTCCACGCCTTTCCGTGTGATTCATTCGCAAATAGCCTCATCAAACCATATGACTCGGCAACAAAAAGTTCGCAATTCCCTCCTTCACCGCATACTCATGCCCGCAATTTCCACACGCCAGCTTCCCCTGCGCAATACTAGTCTCCATAAGCAGCGTATGCAGATCCCTGAGCGTTTGCGAGGGCTCGCCGTCTTCAGTCTGCAATTCTTCTGCTGAAGGAGTCTCGGCTGGAAGATTGGGAAGTCCGAGCTATAACACATCTATCAGTACAACGCACCTTGTAAGGTAGGAAAGCGGATCCTCACCTCTTGCGTAAGACTCTTCATAGCCTCCCAATCCAATCTCGGCAACATATTCGTAAGAAAAAGCGGATTCATCTCGATGTCAATCTGTTCGAGTTCGGCTTCTTTGGGATGGAGCGGAAATGCCGCCGCAGAAGATTTGCAGGTTTTGCGGGCGCAGGTTAGGAAATTGAGAGTAAGGAGCTTCATCTTGTCTTTCTTTTCTTTCTTGTTGCTTCTGGTGGGTGGGTGTTGATTTGGAGTGAAGTTGAACACGGCAAGATTTATTTTCGATCGTCGCTTACGTAAACATCCGCCAACAGCTCAAACGAGCAATCACGACCGCTTTTGCATCAATTCATCGACATCCCAAGATTTTCGACAATATGAGCGCAGAACCGGAGAATGCTGTGCCGAATGGTGAGGGTGATGCGAGGGATCCGAGTGGGTTTCTAAGTGAGATTATTGGGGCGCCGGTGACGGTGAAGCTGAACTCTGGAGTGGTCTACAAAGGTATGTTCGAAGCTCTTAATCTTGTGATTGAGACCGAGAGGCTGATGAATGTGATAGGCGAGCTTCAATCCGTGGATGGGTACATGAACATCGCGCTTGAGGAGTGCACGGAAGTGGTTGATGGGAAGCTGAGGCGGAATTATGGAGATGCGTTTGTGAGAGGGAATAACGGTTTGTGTTCTGATTCTGTTTCGCTAAGTGGGTGCAAAACTGACATGACTTTGTAGTTATGTACATTTCTGCGGATGCAGCAGCGAAGTGAGGTCACTTTTGAGAGGATGGCAGGTGTTGCAATGGATGAAGCTATGAATAACTGGCTACGACTGGAGGCTTTTGATCTAAGTCTATGACTTTTAGGAAGCATGCAATTGACTCATGCTGGAGTCTGGTGGTCGCAAGCTTCGAACCGCGAACAGAGGCGGTGCGATGGAATGAAGAGGCTTCACTCCTTGGAGTGTTCGACATTGACAAGACCGGCCCGACCCTCTATGGGAATCTTACTCGACCATACGGCATATGTCTTGCCGTGAACAATGACATCTCCGTCCGCATTCTTATGCACATCTGGGCCGCTGATGGCGTCCATGAACGTCTTCTTGGTATTCTGTTGCAAGGTCAGTAAGCACGAATGATAAATACCCACTGAGGTGGATTAGCTCACCTCTAGCCTCTCCCCCTCGAGCACTGCGATATGCGCGAGCGTACAGTAACGATCCCACGCCTTCTCCTTAGACAGCGCGACCTCAAATGGCTCAGTATACTCACCAATAGGCAACGAGAACTTCTGGTCATCGCTGGCTATGATCAAAGACAACGGCGTCTTCTTGACTTGCTCGTCAAAGACCTTGCGCCATTGCAAATGGCGAAAGCGAGGCGTCTCGTCACCAGATTCATCTGCGACTTTCCACGTAAGACCATGAACAACAGTCTCCCAAGATGATGAAGCCTTGTGATCACGAGGAGCATTATAGTCCTCAATATTCCATACAAGACCCAGCACGCCATGTGGTTTAAGCACACGATGAATCTCCGCCAAAGCATCCATGGTCGAAAACCAGTGAAAGCCCTACAGAGGGTACTTAGCTCGCTGTCATAAGAACTCTCACCAAAAGAAGGGCAGCAGGATGTAAATGCAAGTGAAGAATTGAAACGGGCGCAACAAACTTACCTGAGCAACAGTAACAGCATCTACACTCTCATCCGCAACATCAGGCATGGAAGTCCCCAGTCCATCAACTACACTCACACCCTTCAACGCCTTCTTCTCCAGCACATCCCTCATATCCGCATGCGGCTCCACGGCAACGATGCGAAACTCTTCATCCCTATCGGCAAGCAATTCGGTAAACTTTCCGGTTCCAGCTGCAAGGTCAAGGATAGTTGCGTGCTTTTCTCCCGCCACGCGTAGCTTTTCGAGGAGAAATTGTACGATTGTGGGCGAGTATGTAGGTCGGTGAGAATCGTATGCGGCACTGTTTGCGAAACCTGTTTGTGCGCGTGAGGAAATGCTGCCGGAGGTTTGTGCCATTGTGGAGGTTCTTTTTCCTTGGAAGGATGTCTTCTGGGAGGATTATGCTGCAGGTTTCAAGATGATGCGTTGGACCGGGGTGAGGATGACTACCTCCGCTGGCCTGGAAGAGGAGGCGGGAAGTAGACGAGAAGGAGTAGGGCCGAGTGTACGCGGCTGTGTCAGATCAACCTGTTCTATGCTGTTTGTATGGGAAGTCCTCCTTGGCGTGAAGGTGGTGGTTGTATGGAAAGTTGGTTTCAATCTGGATGGCGTGCAAAGGCGTGGAAAGGGATGCACATGCAGTTGGCACGAATTTTGGAAGTCAAAATGACGCCACTGTTTTGATGAAGCATCTCGCCTGTCTCATCACAACAACTTGAAGGTGGGAAAACCACGACGATTTCGTTTACTGTCACCTATGATGATGCATTGTGAACATCTCGACTGTCATCTTGTTGGTGACCTTTGACCGGATGGAAGCTACACCGTTCAATCTGCCACGCAATCTTCTTGCTGCACGACAAAAAGTACCCCGACTTCCGGAAACTTGGGTATAAACTGTTACGCAAACCTGAACACCGCAGCATCCGGGAAAGGCGGACGGACGAGCTCGTGGAGACCGTCCGACGTTTTACGGAATGGAGCGGTGTAAGGCGAAACACGCGAACGTGTTCGTACGGACCACTATATCGGTCTTCTTCATCGTGTGTGAGATGGGGCAGTTGACACGGTAGCTGTAGCAACTCACCCCAGGAGTTCAATGGCGAGGCTGAAAGTAAAGAACTCCGGGCGTATGCAATGCGATGCAATGCCGACGCCAAGCAGCAGCAGCAGGATCAAGTAGTGCTGTCGTGAAACTACATGGCTGGCTTTGGTGGGTTGATGGTTGCAGTGACGACGAGAAGCACAATCCAGGCTCGTATTCGACTTGTGTGGTCCAAACAGCACACGCGAACAGGTCGAAAAGTGCGGAGACAAGTTGGACGGGATTCGAACTCGAATGGCTCCGCTTCTCAACGCGTCAACGTGGCGATGTATTGATTAAGAGAAATCGTTCAGGCGAGTCATATTTTGACAGGACGGCGAATCAAAGCTGCCGCTTCGGCCACGAAATTCATGGCGATGTGCATATGCATGAGAATCCCTGTGGATGAGAGGCTAGTAGTGACTATTTGGGGAGTCTTGGGGAGGCTACCTAGTTGGACCCGCTGTTGCAGTTCACGAATACATACCTTACTACTTTTATAGCCGCGATTGTTATACAGTAGTCGTTGATGAAGTAGATGTAAAGGAAGTGATGTTCTTGCCCTCCGCAGCGTCATCAAAGGACATCGTTCACCGTTGCTGGGCCAGCTACATCGACATTCATTCCGCTGTCAGAGCCGCCGCTGAGGTGCAGCATCAACGATCTTGGAGAAGCGAAAGCGAAACGTTGCGAGCCGAACCGTCGACGCCTGCGCCTGCGATTCACAGCTGCAGCTCGAGCGGATGTGCCTGCAAGACCCAACCTGATCTGAAATCTGCACTGTTTCCCACGGACGGACTGCCATCTTCAAGTTTTCCTCCACACTCGCTATAATAAACCACAACATCAGCATTCCATTCTTTCCGCCGGCCCATTGCTTGATCTGAGCGCCGCGGGGAGTATTCTTGCACATCGACAGCAGCACGCAGCACGCACTACTACACTGCACTATTCATAGTCTGGGATTCGCGTGGGAAAGGAAACCGAAGGAAATCAGGGACTGTGCCAGGCTGCCAGCCCCGTGCTCCCGCCGCCGTCGCCTCCGCTAGAACTAGATCGAAGCGAATCGAGTCCTGGCCTTTTCTGCACCACGAACATTGATCATTGATTGCTTTGTTTCGGCCCTGCGTCCACCACCAACGCAACGCCGTCTACGTGACGCGCCCATACAACCGAGTGTGTACTGTATTACTATACTGTATACAATAATATTGTCCAGGTACGACGTTAGTTGCATGGAACGCTAGAAGCGAGAAAACACGGAGACTCAAGCAGCCTCTCTCGCCGATCCAAATCATACCAGACTTCCAGTCTAGTCAGGCCTCCAGCCCGACCACGCCCACGCCCACGCCTTCGTCCACCACCACCACCACCCTCCGCCGGCTTCCTCTCCATGCCGAAGGGGCTGAACTTCAAGGGATTCGCGCGGCGGAAGTCATCGGGCAATATACTCGACATTCCCTCTCCGGACGAGCAGTCGAGCGGAGTTGGGACGGATTCCAAGTCGACTTTCCGGGTAATCGAGCGGCCGGACAAGAAGGCAGTAACATATGGCGCCGCACCCGATCGCAGCGTGACCCGGCCCTTCAATTCGCCCATACACGCCCTGCGCGGCAAATCGGAGAACGACGTGAGCAAAGGCAGCGCCCGTCAGCGCGTCTCCGCCTGGCCATTGACCGGCGCAACTCGTGGAAGCGGCGGGACGACGAACTCGGGCTCCAGTGGCTACTACGACTCCTCCTCGGCATCCGCACGCCATAGCTCGACGTCGACGCTGCCATCGAGTGTTGATCATCCCGAAGAGGAGGAGCTGTTCCCTCCGCGCAGCTCAGCTTCAGCCGCCTCGGGCATGTACCAGACCGTGTCGGCGGGCGCGGAGGACCACGCACCGCTGCCACCGCCGCCGTCATTCTCTAGCCGCGCCCTGCGATCCTTCTCCTTTGGAAGACCAAAGACCGGAAGGCAATCTACAGACACGAGTGACACCCCGCCGGTGCCTCCGGTACATCAGGCCAATGGCGGAAACACACGTCCTGGCACCAGCGGCGACAACGGGTATCGAGACCGAGCGATGACCACGAGCAGCTATGCCAGCACCGCCGTCCCGAACAAACCGGAGCTGAACTTGGGCTTGGGCAACGACTTTGGCGATGACTTTAGCAGTAGTATGTTTGACAGTCTGCAGAAGAAGGAGCCGCCACCACCGCTGCCTCTAGTAGGCAGCTTTCACAGGACGGTAGGTATATTGAGATGTCTCGATGGTTACCACGCTGACTGTTTCCAGGAGTCTGAGCCCATGTATCCACCTAGGACGCTCTCGCGGAATCAACTCTCGAAATCGCCCTCACCCAGCCCGCTGCAGCTCAGCCGCGAGCAGAGCACTTCGCCGTACGCCTACGACGAACCCAACTCGGCAGGGTACTCTACGAGCTCGGCGCTAAGCTCTCCTGATCCCAGCGTCCCCAACGGCGGTTCGGCGGGCGACGGAATAGCCCAAGCTTTTCTTGGCGGCTCGAAAACTGGGTATGCTCCTGTTCCTGACCGATATGCATCACCAGTCCAGGGACGTCAATCAACAGAAAGTTTCTGCGGCGCTGGCTTCATGGCCAACAATGGCACGAGAAGAGAGCAGGAATACCCCAACCGACAAAATCATGTTGACGATGATGATCGGTGGGTGAAAAAGGTTGAGCTGCGGGACCCTCAAGCATCTGCATCTACACCAGCCAACAGACTGGCCCCTGCAGCCTCGCGAGGAAATGCTGGTCCTACAAGGAGTGGTGCTGCCAGCCCTGGGAGCTCGGCTGGCGAGTCTTGGGCTGGGTCTGAGTCTATCACAACTACTCCCAGAGCAGCAGGCAGGGTTGCGGTGACCCTGAACGAAGAGTCCATGTTCGATTCTTCGCCCTCCGGACCCGCCTCCCGTGCAATTCGACCCGCGGCGAAAAGTCCACGCGCCGACGATGCACCCAAAAAGATGACAAATGCACAGTACCAAGCTCTGCAAAAACAAAGACCTCACGAGGACAGTGTTGAACAGGACGAGGAGGAAGAGCACGTTTCTAGCGACGAATATGATGATGATGATGTTGACCGTGCGAAGAAGCTAGCTATACAACGGCGGCAGCAGGAGGCTACCATGTCGGTCTACCGCCAGCAGATGAAGAAAGTCACTGGCGGTGGACCGTCCGATCTTCCTGCTTCGGTGTCTTCAATACGACCCTCAAACGACCGGTCTGCTAGCAGTTCCTCTGGCTTCCACTTTGGTGGTATCAGTGGCACACCACCCGCGGAGACCGTCAGAGGGAAGCACACCGGCGAGGAGGATGAGGACGTGCCACTGGGCATTCTTGCTGCTCACAACTTCCCAGGAGCTAACCGCCCTCCGACAAGTATGGGTCAGAATGACATGAATCAGCGACGAGCATCAATGGCTGGATCTGTAATGGGAGGCGGTGGTGGCGGTAACTTGCCAGCATTCGCTCGCAATCTACCTGTTGACCCATACTTTGGCGCTGGTTTGGTTAATCAGAGTGCTCGAGAGTCACTGGCCATGCACAGCGCTGGTTCTACATACGGCGCACCGCAAGCGCTCATGCCCGTGGGTCAACAACCCACAGGCCACCCAGCAGGGCTTGTTGGTGTTATTGCTGGTGAAGAGAAAGCGAGAGCTGCTCGACGTGGCAGTCCCAACACTGCTGCTGGCAACTTCTCAACAGTGGGCAACATGCCAATGAACGTACCGCCGCCACAGATGGGTCGTGCCATGTCCATGGGCAACCTTGCTCCGCCTTCGGTTTACTCTCCGTCCGGCATGCCACCGATGCCAATGATGCCGCAAATGGGCCAGATGACGCCAGGAATGGATCCTCAAATGCAGCAATTCATGCAAATGCAGATGCAAATGATGCAAACGATGATGAACATGCAGCAGGCACAGTCCGGTCAGACTCCGATGGCCCAGCCGCCTCAGCAAGGCAATGACTACTTCGGTCCAAACAGACCAATGTCCATGGCTAGCCAACATTCCTACCAGGGTGCACCTCACGCTCAGGGTCGACCTCAAACTAACCAGGGTCGATCGATGACTATGATGAACCCGCCTCCTGGATGGAACAATGGTACTTCACCGGGTCAAAGTCGACCTACGAGTATGATGCCACCCATGGGATCCTATGCGCCTTCTGTGAATGGCCTTCAGGTTCATGGCCAAAACGGAGACTATGCCCCATCCATGGCGCCTAGTGAGCGTAGTAACGTTGGTATGCCGTCTCGTTATCGTACCGTTAATGTCGATGTTAACAATTCAGGCCGCACGAATAGCATGACTTCGACGTTACATGCTTTTACCGCGCAACAACCTCCTCCTGGCCCTGGAACTCCCTACAATGGCCCTGGCGCGACTTATAATGTGCAGTCCCAGCAACAACAGGCGCCCAAGTCTAATTCTACGATTCGTGTGATAGAGAAGAGCAAGGGTGGGATGAGGATGAGTTCGTTGAGGCCTACGCCGACGACGGTTGAGGATGAGGATGAAGGGTGGGGTGATGCGAAGAAGAAGAGAGATGAGAAGAAGAAGTCGAGGTTTGGGTTTGGGAGGAGTAAGAAGGAGGCTATTGCTGCTGAACCTGCTCTGAGCGAGATTTACCAGAATCTGGATTAGGTGTCCCCGTTACGGGTGGGGAAGACAAGAAGAGGCGGGACCGAGATGCGTTGTGTCACGGATTGAGCAGAACGATCCACCCACCCGACCCCGAGCCAAAACTGCGAAGTGAGGGATGAGGAATGAACACTATGTTTTGTTGAGGCATTGGATTGAAAGTTGTTAGGGTGTCGTTTTTTAAACGACGTGAGGACATAATGGGAGCTGGGAGAAAATTAGTTGGGAGTTTGTTGGATTGTGCATAGGTTGATGTGGGTTGCACAGATTGTCGATCTGTCTTTTGCATTGCGGTTGGGAATGGGTTGGTCAAAAGGGAAAGGGAAAATTTACTGTTTGGAGTGAGAGAAGACGCGAAATGTCCCAGCTTCTCTGAGCTGAGACCTGCTGGATGGGAAGGCGGACTTTTGGATAGAACGTGTGCTGCCGTTGCTCTCTGCTTTGCAAGTGGGGTGTGAGGTGCGTAGGTGTGTATGTTTATTCTTAAGGTGTAGGATGGGTGGGAGTAGGAGGGCAAGATACTTTATGGATTGTGTCAATACATTAATTCGAGTGAGAGTAACTTTGATGTTTGGTTTCGATTCTTGTGATGGAGATGATCTTCAGAGGCGGAGATGTGGAGACGTTTCCAAGGATCGTGTTCCTTGGAGGGCATCAACATTGAACGAAGTGGCCTTTTCAGGGCACGCTCGCACTATCAATCACGTTACATGCATTCATCTAATCCAACATGGAAAGCAATGATCTTATCAGTGCCGTTAAAGTCACAACTGGAGGCTCAGGCAAGTTTCGAGGACCCCTTTCGCAAGTGCCTGGTGCTAAAACATTACAGAATACGCCTCCAAAGCAGCATGTGCTCTCGTACCCATCTTCCAGGATGACCCCGTCATAACCTACATGCTCTGTTCACTTTCGGAGTCTGCACGATACGAGTACAGACAACAATACTTCAGCACATTACTGAAAGCCGCTGCACTCAACAATGCGGTGTTCCAAGAAGCCAACGATTGGAGCTGTGTAGCTGTCTGGATGCCACCTGGGGAACGTGTCGATAATCCTTTGACTTTGATTCAGGCTGGTTTGCTGGGATGTTTGTGGAAGCTTGGGGTTGCTGGGTGTAAGGTATGCATATTGTCCATCGACTCGATCTCTACCGGCGATACTGATGTAGGAGCAGAGAATGTTGATCGATTATCAATATCGGTCAGATGCTTGCAAGAAGAAGGGTTTGCCGGAGGATGTTCGGCGGTATTGGTATCTGTTCTTCATTGGGACAGATGAGAAAATTCGGGGACGAGGATTGGCTTCTGAGGTTATTCGGAGGCAGCAGGCGGGGGCTGGGGAGCGAGGTTTACCTATATGGTTGGAAGCGACCACGACCAAGTCGAGGGATATCTATATAAAGTGTGGGTTTCAAGTTACAGGGGAGTTTGTGTTGGGGAAGGGGAGCCATTCGGCGGATGGGGAGATAGAGCATGGTGGATCGGGTGTGACTGTTTGGGCCATGTTGTGGAGACCATAGAGTGTGCATGTGGTGGGTGAAAGAAACGAAGTGAATGAATTTCGTCACAAATCAGATTTCTTTTGGGTATGATAATCTGCAAACCAGCATGATTTGGGCTCATGAACTAGTAGAATGTCTGACACTGAACACAATGGGTAGGAGATGGAACTATCGCATCGTTCGTGTTCAAGCATAGCGTCGTCGATGACTTACCCCAACCCTAACCCTTAAGCTATCTTCAAACTCGAAGCTGTGGCTCTGAGTCTCTGACTTGGTTCCGTCTTGGAATTGCAACACCTAGCCATAGTACTTATCCTTCAGGCGCCTTAGACAGCATGAATCGGCAGTGCATATGCTGGACCGAGGCCAGATTAACTTGATCGTACCTTGCAAGCCTTTGTGGTCCCTGATGATACGCCTTCAACGCCTGCTTCTCCGCCACACGCCGTCGTGCCATCTGATGGGATCTTGCAATGCCCGCCACCATGCCGGCTGGTCGAAGCCATCATATTGCTGGATTCCGGGTCCCTTGTCGAAGAGAGTTTCTGGACAGGCTGCAACAGGGACCTAGCCGACAGTAGTTATAGTGATGGTAAGGTCCGAGTCTCCAGAACAACCCTCGAACGCTTAGTTATAGTGATGGTAAGGTCCGAGTCTCCAGAACAACCCTCGAACGCTTTCCCGGCCAACAGCAACGCACACGCGTGGCATCGTGCTGGTCGTCATCGAGCGTTGATGCAGTCGCCGTTGTTGTTGTTGTGTTGTGTTGTGTTCCACCCACCGGCCCGATATCCGTTGAAGCCAAGATTGATCTACGCGGGCCTTGGGGTCTCCACTCACCTCTCCCTCTCCCTTCTTCTCACCTCCGATCTTACATCGCACACATGCCACACAAACTTTCATCCACTTCCCTCGTTGGCCATCGGGTAGTCTACGCGTGATGATGCTGACCAGCATTCATATGCAGCCACGAGTTGGCCCGCGTGACCTGGGATGTCCTGTCTGCCGCAAATGTTCGGGAGATTGCCATCTCGGGGAACCAGAAGAGCTCAAGTACAGTACCAAGTACTACTCTTCAGCAAATCGTGGCTGGCTCTAAAAATGTAGCATCGTACTTTCGGAGAGCACGATGCCGCGCACCTCACGACGTTGTCCACATGGTACCGGCCAAACGCATACTGACCTCCTGGCTGAGAAGGAGGCTGCAGATCCAACGCATGAACGGTCATATAAGGTACAGAACGACTTCGCAGATCATGTTTTCATCAGCTCCAACAACTCCAATCACTCCTCTACACGAACATGTCTCTCATTAACACCCGAACCGTTCTTGCGTTGACTGGGCTCCTATCATTCACATCTGCGTCGCCTTTAGCCGCAAGAGACGTTACAACGACGAATGCAGCTGCAGCTTTCACGACTCTACAGCAATGGTACAATCAGTCGACTGGACTGTGGATACCATCCACAGGATGGTGGAACTCCGCCAACTGTAAGTATCTTCCTCTATTGGTATGAACCGCCCTAACACTGTACAGGCTTGACCGTGATTGCGGACCTTGCAGTAAACCCAAGCATAAAAAGCAAAGCAGAAACTATCTTCAGCAACACATTCACACAAGCCCAGCAGTACAACCTGGGAATGGCCAAGACAATAGGCGCCGCGGATGAGATCAGCGAAGGATGTGAGAAGTGGATGATGCACTCTTACTATACTGACGACGGAAACTGGCCTTCAGGGTTGGAAGTGACGACAAAGCAAAGCGGATTCTTGAACGAGTGCGTCAAACATTATGTTCACAAAGGCCGTGCCATGCTAATAATTACTCAAGCTACTACGATGACGAGGGCTGGTGGGCTCTCGGCTGGATTGCAGCGTACGACATCACAGGCAATCAGCAATATCTGACCGAGGCCGAGGAGATCTTCAATGACATGCAAGCTGTCTTTGGCAAGACCAACTGCTCCTCGAACAGTGGCGGAACCGGCGGGATCTGGTGGGATCGATCTCAAACATATGTCAACGCAATTGCCAACGAGCTATATCTCAGTGTTGCTGCGCACTTGGCAAACCGAGTCAAGACTGGCAACTACAAGGCCCTTGCACTACAACAGTGGAAGTGGTTCCTTGGTTCTGGTATGATCAATTCGGACAATCTTATCAACGACGGGCTTGGCAGCTCTTGCGAGAACAACGACGGTACCGTGTGGTCCTACAATCAAGGCGTGGTTCTTGGAGGCCTGGCTGAGCTAAGCAAGGCGACGGGTGACTCCCAGTACATCACAAAGGCACAGACTATCGCGGATGCAGCTATTGCTTCCCTTGCTCCGGATGGAATTCTTCATGAGGTGTGCGAGCCTAACTGCGGTTCAGATGGGCCTCAGTTCAAGGGTATCTTCGCCCGCAACTTGATGCTCCTGCAACAGACCAGCTCAGTGCCACGTTATGCGACCTTCCTCGAGAACAACGCCGAAAGTATCTGGAACACCGATCGGAATGCCAACAATGCGTTGGGTCTCGTATGGAGTGGTACGTACTGACCGCAGTAACCTTCAACATTCAATTGCTAACGTGTTTGCAGGACCTTTCCAAACGACAAACGCAGCTGCACACAGTTCCGCCATGGATGCACTGATTGGAGCCTTGTCCACATGAGCCAGGACAGCTAATACTTCTTCCTCCACATACTTCTTTTTAGTCTCTTAGCGATCATGCATATATTTGTAGCAAAACCTGGCTTCAGTGCCTTTGATCAGACCTGATCAGACCTCATATGCTCGACATCATCATTTCTTTCATCTTACTACATAGAGCTACTGCAAAGACCACTCTGGGATACTCGTCCGGCCATGCAACCTTCGGAGTGATGTATATCGCTCTCGTTCTCGGCCGCGGCTCTTGTACATTTAAACTGGAGCCCCAACCATTCACCTCTGTTTTGTGCGGGATGCGATGTAATTCACTGATGTGCCACGCTTCACCTCGGCATTATCGCTCAACTTGGATGCACGATAATATAGAGTTCAGCGTGATCTAAACTTCTCGATGCGGAGATCTGCGTTCCAAGCGCAGGGGAACCAATCGTTGTTCACAAAACATGTCCTGCCTCGGCCTCGGAGCGCGGTGACATAGACGCGATTCTCGTGGCGGCTTGATCTTTTAATTGAACGTGAGGTCCATCCCATCTTGTGGGCCATTCTTCACTCCTTCTCACGTCGTCGCGAGAAGCATCGCAGAAACACCGCAGACATGGCTTGGCAACCGCTACCAGAGGGCGACGAGAACTACGATGTCATCATAATTGGCGCTGGAATCTCAGGTATCAATTTTGGATATCGCCTCCAGGAACGCACACCTGACCTCAAGTACGCAATTCTTGAAGGTCGCCATGAGCTTGGTGGCACTTGGAGTTTGTTCAAGTACCCTGGTATGTACAAACAGTCGTATAGAAGCTCTGAGCAATATTGACACTCTGCCATAGGAATTCGTTCCGACTCCGATCTCTTCACATTCGGGTTTCCGTGGCGCCCATGGCACGAGGACACCTCTATCGCTCATGGCGACCGCATCTGGAAGTACATGAAGGAGTCAGCAGAGGAATATGGGATTGACAAGAAGATCAAATACAACACCTTTGTGGACAATGCCGACTACGCCGACAACACATGGACACTGCACACTTCTGGGTCTGCAAAGAAGCAATACAAAGCCCGCTTCATCATGATGTGCACCGGCTACTACGACTACAAGAACCCTCTGGAAACCACGATTCCGGGTATTGATAACTTCAAGGGCAGCGTCATTCATCCTCAATTCTGGCCCGAGGATCTCGATTACTCGAACAAGAATGTTGTCATCATTGGCTCTGGCGCTACTGCTATCACTGTACTCCCAGTTATGGCCGAGAAGGCCAAGCACGTTACCATGCTTCAGCGATCTCCCAGTTACATCATGGCAGCCCCTCGCGAGGACTTTATCGAACGTTTCGTGCGAAGATGGTTCAAATGGGCACCATCCTTCCAAGATCGGGTTTTCCGCCTCAAGTGGATTCTAGCACCTATGCTCTTAACAACATATTCCAAGTACTTCCCGGAGAAGGCCAAGAGAATGATGTTGGGCCTCACGAAGAAAGAGCTCCCTCCAAACACACCTCTCGCACCAAATTTTACTCCCAGCTACTACCCATGGGAGCAACGTCTCTGTGTCTGCCCGGATGGCGACTTTTACAAGAGCTTGAGAGAGGGCAAGTCGAGCATTGCGACAGGACACATTGAAACTGTTACGGAAAATGCTATCAAGCTCAAGGACGGACAAGAACTGAATCCCGATATCATCATCACGGCTACGGGCTTGAAGCTCAAGTTTGCCGGCGGCATGAAGGTTTCTGTCAACGGCAAGCCTTTTGACATCCCCGAGAAGTTCACATGGAAGGGAGTCATGCTGGAAGATCTGCCCAATGCTGCGTTCGTGGTGGGTTATGTCGATGCATCATGGACACTTGGCGCAGACGCGACAGCGCAGATGATGACGAGGATCATGAAGAGAATGAAGAAAGAGGGAGTCAAGGAGGTCATCCCAAGAAGATCTGAGCAAGAGAAGAAGACGATGAAGGAGCTGAGCATCTTGAGGTTGAACAGCACATACGTGAAGAAGGGTATGTCTCAGCTTCCCAAGTCTGGCGACTCTGGACAGTGGGTGCCACGATCGTACTACTTCAAGGACATTTTAATGGCATGGTTTGGCGACATTAAGACCAACATGGAGTGGGTACGAGGAGTGTAGAGGCAGTTCCCTGTACTTTTTTGATTTGAAGGAGTTTGGGCGATATCAGCGGCGCATAGCCAGCAAGCATTATTAGAGGAGGCCTTTCTGGATAGATAGCATTTGTAGACGACAGAGAACATCACCAGTACACTTACAATACTTTCCATGTGAAGAGCGTCTCGTCTGCAGGCCTCTCGGTAGCTTGGCTTTATCCCAGCCAAGCTTTTCTGGAATGACATGTGAAGGCCATTAGGGACCTTGGGCTGTCGCGGTACATACGAATGCTAGGGTAGGCCATGTAAGTAAATTTGGTATCTTTGGCAAAACCTACAAAATGACCTTGGGCTAGCTTGTCGTACGGTGTAAGCACTATACGCGTGAAACACGACCGTGTATTAAAAAGCTTTTTGCGTGATATTGCGACATCTATATAAAGTATATCTTCATGCCTCATTTTCAGTTAAAGCTTCCTAAATAGGTAGTAGCAGCGAGGTATAAAGCTAGATACAATATCATCTAGAAATGAATTTGCAGCCTTTTATAAATCTTAGGGTTAGGGTTCCAGAAAATACCTAGTCCGGGTAAATAGACATAACAAGGGTATCCTGTTCGAAAACAACCTAGCTTGTCATAGCCGCATCTTTACTACCTAATAAAGATGTAGCTATGACTGTCAAAAAGATACATCCTTAATATGGCTAGATCCCGTTAACACCCTAGTCAAGAGCATTTAACCGGTATGACAGCGCGACAGCCCAAGGTCCCTATTGGTCCAATGGAAACTTCCCAGACGACGTGAAACTGGTCAGATCTTGTGATAACTTTGAGACTGCGTTGCAGAGTTTGATGAAGAGCATGCTTCGCCATGCGAGAGAGTCAAGCGGCGTCTCTTCGGAAGGGAGATCCTTGCTCTTTCTTCCGCCGCCTCCATCACGCCTCCATCACGCCTCCCCATCACGCCTCTTTCTTAAGGAAACATTGCATCTACAACAACAACATACTACGAATTTCAAACCACATGTATTTGCCATGTTGTAGGTGAGGAAAGGGTGCGAGACGGATTGACACGTACTGAGCATACTTTCTCTGCAGACAACATCATACACGCATCATCGCTGTTGCTTGCACGATAACTTTATTGCTACTTCTCTTCATCTTCCACGGTCCATCTCGTGCTGGAATTTGGAAAGACACCTCCATTGCGGAAGATCCAAAATCATCACCTTCACCTTCCGATGAAGGCATAGCTATCACGGATCTCCAGCCTGATCGTGCAAGATGCAGCCTTACGAGGATATCGATGCTATACGGGCGGCACGTTTATCCTCAACTAGAAAATGCCTTGGTATCTCAACGCCGACAGAGTGAACGATGGGGCTGCGGCTTCGAAGTGTTACAGCGAGACATCGCGCAAAGCGGATCCGGAGACGCCATCGGTCCACCCCGTACCAAGATGTTCAGCAAGCAATACTTCCTCATGTCTGCCATGCTACGGGAACTAGCCAAACCGGCCAAGGAGCGACAAGAATGGTTGTTTTGGGCAGATGCCGACGCCATTGTCACTAACCCTGCTCTCTCACCAGAAGTTTTCCTACCTCCAGCCCACCTAAAAGACGTGTACGCTCTTGTCACAGCGGATCAAAATGGGTTCAATGCCGGCATATTCTACCTTAGAGTCACTCATGCCTCGCTCGAGCTACTCACTCAGACCGTTGCCTACCCCTTGATGCACCCGGATGAAGATTTGGGGTGGTTCGGCGAGCAAGCTGCCATGGCTAATGTCATGAAAGTCATAGAAGCGAATCAGACCACAGCCTCGTACCCAGGTATAGTCTGGATGCCCCGGACATGGTTCAATGCCTACCAACTCGAACAAGGCTTTGAAGGAAAACCAGGAGATATGCATGTGCACTTTGCAGGTCTTGGCGCGACGAGACTTTCGCATATGGCGAATTGGCTGGAAGTCTTGGAGCAGACGCCTGACAAGTGGGAGATGTCGCTGGAGAGAACCTATTTTAAAGATGATCTGGCCGAATTCTGGAGAAACTTTGAAGCAAACATCACGAAGCGAGGCATAGATGCCTAGGTGGAAGACGTTCACTTCAAGTCTGGACGTGCTGGTTATGATTCAGACTCTATCGCCTTAGAGATGCCGCGTCTACCGCTTTATCAAGCAATGATTGTTTCGGGGTCGCCACAATCTTGACATGGGAGTCTTTCCTGTGGATCAACTCTTCCAGTCCTTTCATGGTGAGATCCTCTACCAATATGCGGCTGGTAATCATCTTACCGACACCCTCGAACTTGCCTGTAACAAAGTCTTCAACAACCTGGCCGAAATCACAATGGTCATAAGCGAAGGAAAAGACTATCGAAATCTCCTTAATCATGGCTGGTCCCGCTGGTAGTACAAACTAGAACACGATTAGTCTTGGAAATGACCGTTCGGGACAGGATACATACGGGTTGTTCCCAGCCAGCAACGCTTACGTACGTTGCGCGAGCTCTCGCAGCATCTATGCCAGCCTCCAGACCAGCCGGTATTCCAGCGCAGTCGAATATGATGTCCACGCCCAGACCGCCGGTCAGCTCTCTACACTTGTCGCCTATGTTGACGTTCACGGGATTCAACACATGATCTGCCAGCTCCCGCGTATGATCCTGCCGTAACTTGGAAGGCTCGGATACTATGAGTGTCTTGATACCCACGGCTCGAAGATTCCATATTACACTCAAGCCGATAGGACCGCCGCCTAGAACAAGAGCGCTTAGTTGAGAATAGTCATCGATCTTGGCGACGGACAGAGCATGGCGGCCGACACTCAAAGGTTCGATTAGACTTGCTTCGTCCATGTTCACGTTGTCGGGGAGAGGATAGCACATCTTCGATTCGACGGCCGCGAACTCGGAGAAGCCGCCACTTTTTCCATTCAGTCCGAGGAATCCCCATTGGGTACAAATGTTCTCGATGCCATCTGTGCAGATATGACATGACTTGCAGTTGATTCTCGGGTCTACCATGACTGCCTGTTCGAGCATTGTCAATACAGACCTTCTACGTCGAACAGGTGGACTCATACCTGCCCAATCGTTAGATCCGAGCCCGGAGCGGTCTTCGCTATTCGCCCGCAGAACTCATGGCCGAGGATTACAGGTACATGCGAGCCGGTGATTGAATGTGGTTTCTCTTTCTTGTTGACCACAAGAGGACCCATCAGGTACTCATGGAGATCAGTGCCACAGATTCCTGTTTTAGGCAGACTATGTCAGGGTTTGTTTGCCTTCAACGTATGGAAACGATACATAACGTGTATGAACCGAAGCACACTGACCACACCATTCCACCTCGATCAACACCTCACCAGCAGTAGGCTCTGGTATCGGAACGTCTTCAATACGCACATCGCCTTGGTTATGAAACACTGCCGCTCGCATACTGCGCAGGTGACGTCGGAGGATCTGGAGAAAGGAGTGAATGTTAATGAGTTTTATTTTCAGGCTGTCAGAGCAAAGTGAGCCTTCATATAACCGGACAATCCCAACTCATCCTTGCAACCATAATCCCAGCTCTTCCCCGCACATGACCAACTATCTTGTTTGCATGTGGGAGACCCGCTGGCTTCTAAACCGAGTCCGCGTGGAGTTGTTCGGTAAGCGGGTATAGTACTGTAGGTACTTTTTAGCATTTTTGGCTCTAATGCCGGTGCTTTGGACCCTGTGGTGCTGAAAATTGCCGAATTTAGACATTGCGTCGAGAACTTCAGCTTGAGATACAGCGGTATGACGCTTGTTGGTGCCGTGAGTTGCGTGCAGCTTTGCAGGTTAATGGCGGTGCATGTGCTGTTGTTACCTTGCATTGAAGCTCAAGGTCCGATCCTGGTGGGTCCAGACGATTCGGATGAGCTCTTCTTGAGGATGAATCCATGATACTCGAATGAGCTCTTGTCATCTGTGAGGTACTCCATTTCAAGATTCCAGATATCGCCTCGATTGAGCAGCGGCTTCATGAAATGTGGTTGACGATATGTGACATATAAAAACACCCCATCGTCTTTCAGCACACGATGTACCTACGTTCATGTCTCAGCGATGAAGTGAGACTATCACAGAGCGGCCTACCTCGTTGATGTAACGTCCAGTGTTATCAAGTACTTCGTCCGGAGGACTCCATGGACTTCCGTGTATCATGGCGTCAAGCGTGCCTTTATCGAAAGCCACGTCGACAGAGTTAGAAGCCATATCATGCATGTCACGGACATCGGCGAGTTTCCAAGTAACGGCGGAATCTGCATCGTTACGGCTCGTCATGAGATCGACGACCGTCTGAGAGAAGTCAACGCAGAGCTGGTTCTTGTAGCCTTTGGCAGAGAGGTCGGACGGGACGGTCTGTCTTGTATTAGTCTGGGTAGGTGAACGATAGATTAGAAGCATAGCAACGGACGCTGTCTCCCGAACCAAGGTGTAGAATAAGCGGACTTTGCTCTGGTGCCTTGTGCGGGAACAGGTGTCGTTGAAAGAAAGGCTCCAATGCAGCATACGTCCTGAGACTGTTAGCATGCATGATGGAGGGATTTCATGAAAAAGACGGACCTGAACCATGCGTGCGTCGGGTTCTCTCCATCGGATTTTGAGTAGCGCGAGTTCCAGAACTCTGGAGTAGCGAGTTGTTTTCCTTCATCTTCGTGACCCATTGTCGTCTTCTTGCGTGTTGATGTTTTGAGACCCTCTCCGGCGAAAGTTCTGCCATCGAGCTCGGACCATGTTGTGCCTGAGGCTCTCCATTCATGTCGAGGGACGTTGCTACTCTCAAGGAGTCATTTCCGTCATTTCCTTGCCGCTCAGCTCATGCAGGCAAGACCAAGCAAAGGCGATCTTCCTATGGTGGTCTGCTCCTTCCATTTGTGGAGTGTACTTGCACAATGGCCATATGATCACGATTGACCACGACACCTTTCGGATGCTATGAGGATGCAATCAGTGAACTAAGGGAATACATCAGACGTTATTTCCATTCGTAGCGAAGCTTTAGTATAAACAATTCAACCAATGCCTCATCCTCATCATCGTAGACCGCGTGCATGCCATTCCCATGATTTTCGTAAAGCCAATGCCGCCCATGACCAAACTCCTCGCTGAAAAGCAGAGCACAAAAGCAAAGCGACTTCCTCTCACAACCACCCCACCTAGGAGTCCTGCTGAGATGCCGAGCCCTCATTCTCCACCCCAATCCTCGGCGGACTCTTCGACTTGGAGCCGGAAGTATAAGGACTACCACTCCTGCTCCTTCGCCTCTCACCCTCCTTCCTCCTCGAGTCAATAATCCGCATCATCTCCTTCCGTCCACCATAGGCATCAACCTCCTTGCCCCTCATACTCATACTAATCTTGTCCTGAGACTGCGCCCTCAGCAGCTTGCTCATAAGTAAATGCTGCATCAAAAGACACACATATACCCCACAATCCACACTATTCTCCTGCTGCGGACAATCATCCAAATTGATGAATCTCAACGGCTTCCCCAGTAGTTGAGATATCTTATGCGAGACGAGTTTCGCATCATGCAAATTCGCACTGCCGAGGCTGTCATAATGGAACGCCACACCGTCCACGACACTAACAAGCAGCAAAGACCAGTGACTTCCTCCCTCCGCAGCAGTGACGTCCCTACAGTCATTGACGGGGAGAAAGACATGCGTAGTTTTCTGGAAATCCGGCAGCGCAGTCTTAAGTGTAAGAGGATCGCGGGTATTTTGCAGCATAAATGCCATACTCGGGCGGAGCAGTACGATGTGGGCTTTTGGGTAGTCGGAGAGTTTTTCGCGTTCGAGGTATTCTTCCCAGAAGCAGATGACATTGTCGGTTAGCCAATCGTTTTGCTTGATCGAGTCGATGTCTTCGCGGGTGAGTCGCACGTCGTGGTAGCTGAGGTACGCTTCTTCGGGGGAGAGCTACCATCCAATTTGTCAGAATGTCCTTCTCCCGTATGGAGTCAGGTGGTATGTTGTCCACCCACCGAAGCACCGAGATGTCTGCTCATGCGGCCGCCGAAGGGATGGAAGCCTGAGCTCGCACCTGAGCTGCGCTTGCGGTCCTTGTGGAGAGGCATGCTGGCGGAACCGCGCGGAGTATCGATGGGGCGGAGTCACGAGCGCGGCGGCGGCGGAGGTATAAGAGTGAAGGCGGCGAAGTGATTAAACGTGGTGATGGTTGCTTTTCGCCGACGACGCTCAAGGCCTACGAAAGTTCAGCGACCCAATGACGTGGTTTTAACTTTGACAGGGTTCAGGACGACAGCGCTAGTAGAGCCACCCACGTGTTCAAAGTGAAGTCTCTCCCTTCAAGTTTCATGTGACAGCCGGCCATTGACTTCACTTCATCTTCGTCTGCTGAAAGACTTGCTTGTTCTCGTTTTCATAATCATGCAAATGCGAGCTCGCTTGGACACACTGCTGGATTCTCATGGTCTTCTCCGCCAGAAAGAACCATGTACGGTACTTTCTGGGTATCCATCGCAAAGTGGGAGGGTATTCCAATGGCCTGCATATCAGCATAAGATGGTGCCTCTTAGCTTATTGGATACAGATACGATCATGGCCACCCCATACTTTCAGTCGTGATCAGGGAGGCAGTCTCGCCGCTTAAAACCGGCACACGGCGCATACAATCCTTCAACTGGCAACTGCAGGGCTCAGATCCGAGCCGGAACTTGGCATTGTTCTTGCAGACAACGTCTCAACGCTCGTCTCACCATTCGTGGACATCGCCGAAAAGCTTGCAACCTCCCCAGATATCCACTAGTCACGATGGCCCTCTCCTACCTCGCTCCTCGGCATCGGGCGTTGCGTAGTACTCACTTCCCATCCTTCGCTGCTCGCTACGCTCGACACGCTCAGTCGGCTCGCTTATCCGGGGATCATGTGAAATCCCCAGACTATGACAGAGTATACCGGAAAAGATATCCGGAGTGTCTTTGCGATTGTCCTGCCCTTGGTGGTTCGACGGGAATTCCTTCTGCGGGATGCTGGGTACGCGATACAAAGCCCAAACATGCCCTTGACGTTCGGCCGACTTTCACGTTGCCATGAACGTACTCCTTGAGATTGGATACAATCAAGGGACAATTTTGACCTTTCAATAGCCTACGACATGCGGACAGACCAAAGAGCGAAGTACGTAATTCCTCGGCCGCGAAACCTGTACAACTTTGACGTGGCACCCTTTGTCGCATTTGGCAGTCTATCTTGTGGCTGTAAGCTTGATCCAGAACAAGTTGCCTCTTAGGAACCCTGCTGATTTCCATCAGATGCGTCGTCGATCTCCGCCTCGTTGATCGGACAGCCATCATGGTACGAACACATGGATCTTATGGAAGACACATCCCACGCGAACGCAATCATTGGTGCTATAAATGGAGTCTATGCGGCAGGCGGAGCATTCGGCTGCGTCTTCAACATGTGCAATCCTGAACGGCTTGGACGAAAACGAAGCATCCAGCTGGGGAGCATGTTCTCAATCGTTGGCGCTGCTATCATGACTGGTTCAGTCGACATTCCCATGTTCATCGTGGCTCGATTTATCATGGGATTCTGAATTGTGTCACTTTGGTCCCGCTATACCAATCCGAGGTATCACCTGCAGAGAGCCGTGGACTCATGGTAGGCCTTCATGGCGTGTTGATCGGGTTCTCGTATTCACTTACCTGGTTCATTACGTACGGATGTTCTTTTGCGCCATATGGTCAGTTCTAGTGGCGTTTTCCTTTGGCTGCATAGCTTATTCTAACAATTATACTGTTCGTTGAATCGTTCTGGCTGCCGTTTTCTCCAAGATGCTCGACATTTCACCAGAAAAAGGGGCAAGGATCACACCGCTCTGTCTCGATCACCCAACCATCTATAGGCAGCAAAAAAACAAAGAACATAGTCCAGAGCTGTCAAGACGAGAATTATTCACTGAAGTTGCTTATTGGATCTGGTCTCTCTACCATGTAACGAGCGACTGTGCCAATGCAAAGGCACACAGTAGCTAGAAAAGCGACGACCGTCGAGAGAGCACCGTTAGGTTAGCTGACACAAGTCTAACGACAAGTTCTCCGATTGAATAATTCTCATCTTGACAGCCATGGCACATACAACATTTGGAATTCGCTGATATTCTACAGAGTCTTGAGCATATGCTGGCTGATACTGAGGACTATCTTGACCCAGCTCTGTTTCCAGGATTTAGAATGGTGATTTCGTCGTTCGGTTGCGAACGAGGCGAAATTGGCGAAATTGATATGCCGGAGAAACCTTCATCCGAAACGCCGAAGTGAAAACTTCTCCGCAAAAACTTGCATCCATTTCCCCACACATCGAAAATTGGTACAGTAAAAGCAATGTACACTATGCACGAGCATTGGCTGCATCTTTTGGTATACGGAGAAGTAAGCTGGAAGTTGTATGCTGCTAAACAGTGAGATCTTGGCCCAAAGCTGCTGCTTCATCTTTTAGGTTACCACAATGGCAAAACAAAAGACATACAACATTTGGGATTCGCTAATCGTCACCGACTTAACTACTAGTCAAACGATCTCATGCTTGTATAGGCCAGAGCGGACGGGATGGCTAAGATTCATGAGTCTATGGTCGTATGTATTCATCTTGGGGCTTTGTCTGTATATATCTAGATGCATCTCTCTCCAAAACTTGATCAACCACTTGCTGCTAAAGTCGCTGCGTCGATGTATCCTGTCCCCAGTACTCAAGCCCTTTCCCCTGGCTTCTGATGCACAAATCCATCCAGCACCTCGAACATCTCTGGATATGTCTCGCTCTCAACATTCCAGCAATGTCTATGTTGAGTCTGTGGATCGTAATGCAGTGGGATTTCCTCAAAGAAGTCGCAATCCTTCTTCAACCTGCTCGCCAATTCCTGATGATGCTTTTTGCTCCTCCAACCTCCGAACACCATTCGTTTATGATAAGTATCGGTGCTGTCGACCGTGAAGTATCCCACATACGACCATGGCTTGACGTGTTCTTCAATCGTTGGAAGAAGAAGTTCATTCTGCTGCAAATACTTCTCGACATGGTCTCCACTCTCATTGAACAGACATCGAGATATGGTCATGATTGGTGCCTTCAATGGTAGGTCCTCCATGCTGTTGATTGGTACATGCTCCACCCACTCCTCTTTGCTAAATGCACCGAGATAGGAAGAACCTCCGTGAGGGACCGTAGAGGCGTGGTAGGCGTCCATTGAGGGCCACAGGCGCAAGATAAAGACGACATCTGGCTCTTCGATGGCCGCGTACATGGCACACTCAGCACCAGTCGACTGTCGCATTTCTTTGGAGGCTATTTTGAGAGCAAGATCAGTAGGTTTGACGCTATCGATGAGGCGGCGGCGGCAGACTTCGAGAATAGGCGTCTCATGTCTCTTTAAGATAGTATGTTTGTCGTTGTCGTCAGTCTCGTTCGTCAAAGCTGCGGTCTTAACTGCATTCCATCTCAATTTTGCAGCAGGATGATCGGCTGCAGCTAGGGGCTGTCCTGGCTTTTGCTGCATATTCTCTCTCAGCGTCCCTCCCACGACTGGGTAATCGTCCCAGTAGATGCCACGCTTCTGCAACTCAGGTATGAGGAGCTCGACAAGATCTTCGATGCTCTCTGGATTGGATTGATCTGTCGCAGCGGTTGTAAGCTCAAGCGTTCATACGATGCGTAAATCCATAACGGAAGCATGCAAGACTCACAGCATATGTTGAAGCCATCAATGTCGCCCTCGAAAAACCACTTCTCAACTACGTCGGCAACTTGTTCCGGTGTACCAACAGGCATCGGTCCAAAACCACCCATACCAACTCTCTCCCCTACCATCCTTGGCGTCCAAGGTTTCTCATTCTGCACCGTCTTGAAGTTGTTGAATATAGCTTGAATTCCAGCTTTGGAGAGTTCTTCATCGTCGAAGTTGAAAGGCTGATCCAGCTCATACTTACCCAAATCAACACCAGTAAGAGCACAAAACGATGACAAGCCACCTTGAATACTGGCGTTTTTGCGGTACTTCTCATACTTCGCTTGTGCTTCTTCTTCTGTGCGGCCGAGAATAGGACATAAGCTACAGAAGAGCTTGACGGTGCTAGGATCACGGCCGGCCTCTCGAGCAGATTGTCTCACGGAGTCGGCGTAGGAGCGAAGCTTGGCGATAGTAGGTGTGCCACAGTAGATCCCCTCTGCGTGCATGCCCGCGAAAGCTATGCCACTCTTGGATTGGCCAGCTTGGAAGATGGATGGTGTACGTTGAGGTGAAGGATGTGTTTGATGATAGCCAGTGAACTTGTGATATTTGCCGTTGAAGTCGATCTTGTGAATCTTGCTTGGATCATAAGCCATCTCAGGTTCTGAGCTCCATACTTGAGCTCCATCCTCCCAGCTTTGCTCCCACAGGCTGGATAAGGTACTGTCAGCTATTACCGTCAGTATCAGGTTGTAAACTTACCTGTAAAGGATTTCCATATACTCCTCAGCAGCTGCATAGCGTTCATCATGCGGTACTGCGTCCTCGATGCCAAAGCACTTCGCCGCTGCCGTCCCGAACGAGGTCACCACATTGATGCCTACTCTACCATTTGTGATATGGTCCAGCGAAGACATCGTTCGTGCAACAGCATAGGGGCTCAGATAACTTGTGCTCTGCGTTACAGCGAAGCCAATAGACGTTGTCGCCTGTGCCATGGCACCAATCAGTGTTACTGGGTCAAGCATTGCTACCCAGACACCGCTCTTGAAAGTTGCATCTGCGCTTGCACCGTACGTCTCGTGCACGCCATAGATATCTGCAAAGAAGATCGATGAGATTTTTCCCCGTTCAGCCGTCTTTGCAAGCCAGACGTAGTAGTCGAGACGATCCTTGTGGCGGGACATGGAGTTCGGGTCTTTCCACTGGCCAATGGCCATATGAGCGCCAGTTGACGTATTGTCAATGATGTTCTCAATCTAGTCAGCTTTCCATGTTTTGGAGGGCATGCGATGGTTCCCATACCAATTGCAATTTTTTCTTGGGCTGGGCAGATGCCATCTTGAGAGATCCCACTCCAAGGTCGACTACAGTCCAGCAAAGGGTTAATGCTCCGAATATGGCGACAAAAGATATCTGATGGGAGGGGAAAGCAAGTACCCACAAACCGTCTGCCAAAGCAGATATAGTCGAATATTGTCTCTCCACAAAATCCCGGGGTCGGGGACCTTCGTGGGGAAGTATTGCAATAGGCGAATGTACGCAGCTCTTGCCCGACTCCTGCGGAAGTTTGACCGTCTTATCTTCTGTACTGCTGCCATCTATCGTACATCTCACATGCTTCTTTAGTACCTGGATACAGCGGCTATAGCTTAAAAGGGCCATGGAGTCGCTTCGATATCTGCTTCGCTCCTTGCGGTACCAGAAGCATTCTCTCACAACAAATGCGGGAAAATAATGCGGCAAGTGAGATAGGGCAATGTCATCTTGAGGCTTGCCAAACTGCATAACGGTGCAGAGAACGTCCTGTGTCCATATTTCATCAGCAGAATCTTTTTCCCCAGAACCTTACTATTCCCCTGGAAATCCAACAAGCAGATCATTGTCATGGCCTTCTTCACAAGTCCCAAAGAATGGCCCCTATATACTGACATGACCGTGAGAGCATGGCGCGTCGCAATCTTCGCATGTCTAGGAGCCATGGTCTTTGGCTATGACACGGCTTGGTGGTCTGGTGTCCTCGGCATGCCAGCTTTCACTTTTCGTTTTGGTGTTTACGATTCTGCGACGGAAACATATAAGATATCCTCGGCATTGACGTCGTCTGGTGAGTTTTTCGCAGTAGTAGCCATAGGTCAATCCTCTGACTTGGTTCAGGAAGCGGCATTCCCACTGCAGGCAGAATCTTTGGTTCCATTGCGACTCCGTATATCGCAGATGCTATCGGCCGTCGTTGGTGTATGCTGGTAATGTCATGCTTGTTCATTGTCGCCATCATCGTTGAAGTCACAGCCCAGTCTTACTGGCAGGTTGTGATTGGGAGGTTTTTCAACTATATCCCCATGGGGATTGCAGGTGCACTGGTGCCAGTATATCAAGTCAGCATGGCTTCCTTCGTTGATGATAGTCAATCCACTCACATTTTTGGCAGGCGGAATGTGCACCAGCATCCACCCGTGGAGCCCTCATCAACATCTTCACCTGGTTCGTTGACTTCGGCGCACTGATCGCTTCCTGTATTGTGTTCAGCACTCATAGCTGGTCGAGCGAGGCCGCTTTCAAATACCCAATGGGGATTCAACTGGTATTTCCACTACTGATACTCGCTTCGCTCCCGTTTATCCCTGAGACGCCACGTTATCTTTGTATGAAGGGCAGGCGCAGCGAAGCTTTGGCAGTATTGAAGACACTACGCAAAGACGATCAAACCGCCGAGAACGAATTGCTTGATATCGAGTTGTCGCTGGAGAGGACCTTGGATACCGGCTCCTGGCTCGATTTGGTGCGAGGCTCAAACTTACGACGGACAATAATCTCCGTCACCATTCCCACGGTGGAGGCGTGGCAAGGGCAGAGCTTCATGGGCAACTACCTAGTCGTCTTTCTGATCTCTCTCGGGACAACCAACTCCTACCTCTTGTCGACCTTGCTTCAAGCCGTCTTGCTTATCTCCGTAACATTGTGTTTCTGGATGTCGGATCGCTTCGGTCGTCGTCCTTTATTGCTGTTCGGCAGCGCCACGATGTGGATCACTTTCTACATCGTCTCTGGGGTGAGTGGCCATGATACCACAAACATTTCAGATGCCAGAAAGCAGGTCGCCGTCGCCATGTTGTTTATATGGGTAAGAACCCATCCGCATTCGAGACGTCCAATGACTTCTACTCATCAACTATGCAGGCCATAACCTACGCGATAACATATCAGCCTGTCGCATATCTTGCCGCAGCCGAGACGCCGACGACCAAACTCCGCTCCAAGACGAGTGGCGTTGCTTACTTCTTCCAACAATGCGGTGGTCTCATTGTCACATTCGCTGCGCCATATATGCAGGATGCTGGCTACGGCAACATGGGTCCATACATTGGGTTCTTCTTTGGTGGGATTTCCTTTCTGGGCCTGCTGTTCGTGTATTTTTTCTATCCAGAGCTCAAAGGCCTTAGTATTGAGCAGATGGATGTTCTGTTCGAGCAGAGACTTCCAACGAAGCAGTTCAGAAAAGTCCTACGAGGAGTTGAGGTTGCTCACGTCCTTGTCGTTGAAGGAAAAGCGGCCGATGGCATCGAGAATGATGAGATTCCAGCGGACGGAAAGAGTGCAGAGGCGACAGTGAAGAGCATCTGAGTGCCTGAGGCCGGGTCACCGAGCCAGTGGATAGTTTTCGACCTAGCACGCGGTCATACTTTGGCCAAAGCTAAGCGCAAATGTCAATGTCGGAAGAATGATGTTCCGGGTTCCGGACCGCTCATAATTCCCAAGAACTTCGCACGCGGTGTCCGAAACGGGTCTCCGATGAAGGTGATGTTGTGTGTATTGTCGTCGTCATAAAGCGAAGACCTGAAAATTCCGTGTGTCAGCTTGTGCGAGATGCCAAGAAACAAATCTTGCTGACATTTTCTTGTACAACATTTATCTTAGACATCAGACAACGGGCCATTGGAAACCTAAGAAGCACGAAGGAAAAACCAATGCTACGACAAGCTTGGTGAACATGATGCGTCGAGCTACTGATAGCTGCGTCGAGACTGGAAATCGGAACATTATCAAGTGCAATCTCCCTGGCCAGTGGCATTTCGGTGCATATCCTGCACCCACTCAACCTCATTAATCAAAGTACAGCTCCACTTTCAAGCCTGCGCCAGACCTGACTTCCTTCGCCAGCCCCGACCGAATTGGTCAAAATGGCAAAAGTCTCACACTGCACACCCCAGATATTGGAAATCTCTTCCGCTGCTGTCTTTACCCTTCGATGCGTTGGCGCGTACGAAACTCCCAGCGTTCGGGACAAAAAGCTTTCTCGCCTCGATCCCAAAAGATAAGAACTGTAATCCTTGTCCGCCGTCACCAAGTACCGAGGTTCAATGGATGCGTGTTTGATCGTTCTGATCATACTACGGTGCTCGGCGGTGAGTGACTGAAGCCACATTCTACAGAGTTGATATGGCGAACCCATGTCAGAAAGGGACCTTTCAAGGAGACTATACCGCCTACTTGTAGGGAAGTAGAAGACGGTATTGCTGTAGTACATCTCCGCAAATTTGGAGCGGCTTTTCCTACTGATTTGGAGAGCAATAGGTGGTGTGTACCCTGCCTCTCGACAGAACGTGGGACCATGTATCAGAACAAAACCGCTTGGGTTGTTTTGTGTAGTTGGGTAGAGCTCGTAACATTCCCACTCCACGCTCATTCCTTCCTTTGGTGGTAGCATAGTCAAGATATTGAAGTCGAAGATCAGATCCTGGAGCTCTTGCGGTAGAACTTGAATTCGTTTGTTGAGTTCGTATGTGGCTAGCCATTCGAGAGCTTTGGAGACTTGCTGCGAGCTGAGGGCCAAAGCGAAGAAGCAGCGGAGAACAGAACGTTGTGGTGAATTGGCTTGCATAGTCGAGATATTGCTGCGAGCAGTCTTGTCCCGGATATCTTCTAGCCGTGGACACAATCCTGCTGGTAAGGCGATACGATCCGACTCGTAATGCTCAATGAACCATTCCATGATGCTCTCAATGCTATGAGGTGTGATGTCGAAGGTGAGCAGAGCTTCTTGAGTGCTTTGGGAGAAGAAGGGCAACATGTGACGAATAGCTTGGAGTTTGCGGCGGACATCTTGGTTGAAAAAGGATCTGAGTCCTGATCTTGAAGTTGCCGCTTGCCTGGCAGATCTGAGCAAGATCGCCACGAGACTTAGTTTCAGACGCAAGCGTAACTTCATGATTTTGTTCTGCTGAAATATGTGGTCAATTGGCTGGCAAAGATGGTTCAAGCGAAAAATGAAGAAAATAAGAGCTGTTCTTGAGTTTGCTGAACCGTAATCTAGAGGTTCCCGTATCCGAAATGTCCAGAAAAGTCTAGCCCGTTCTGCCAAGCTTCATGTGAAAGGAAGTCTGCACGCAGGATCGACTGGCAAATCACACCCAAAATCTGGCACACAGCATAGGACGTGAAATCAACAAGCTCATTTGCTTGGTCTATAGGCCATATTAAGAACCATTGACAATACCAATACGACTTTGAAGCATTGTGATCAGCGCTGGTTGATTGTCGAGCGGCGTAGGCACAGTGCAAAGTGTAAACTGGCGAGAACAACGAGGTAGCCGGAGTAGAGCCAGTCGATTGAGACAGTAGAAAGGATTTCTGAGAAACTACTATGTATATCTTTTTCCAGTACTATTCGGACCAAGCCCCCAAATGTCTACTATAATTACCCCTTTATCTTGCGCTGCCTTTATGCATCTCTTATCTGCCGACAGCCAAGCGTTTGCAACACAACGACCACATTCTGCTCTTAAGACACACGATCATCCTCCGCTAGTATCAAGCTGTCGGACGCAGCTTGAATCTTTACCCCAATGCCCCCAAAGACTGACTAGTACGACTCAGTGAGCTTGTTGGATTGGCGTGGATTGGATCCAGCATATGATCCAATCCACGACAACGTAAATAGTTAGACAATCCAGTGGATATCCATAGATATCCAGAGCCATATAGCTTAAAACTTAGTGAATATATAGTTATTCTGTCTGTAAGGCCTTAGTAGTAGTGAACGAACTTACTGTCGCTATTGGCTCTTGAAAATGAGCCTTAACTTCATCCTTATTGTCGAACGCTAGTACTTCCTAACTAGCTCTTGTCCTTGTTAGAGGTCTATATACACTACGGAGGAATGCATATGCTTTAATAATATTACTAGCTAGTTGTAAACGTCGGTAGGTAATCATATTACGGCTAGAACTAAAGGATCTCTTAGGGTTGTCGGACATTAAGGGGATTACGAGGCAATCAAAAGCCATTCGTAAGAGGTTTGGCCATTGTTTGCGACGATTATACTACTATTAAAGCACGTTGAATACTAGTATTGCACCGTTGTAGTTAATACCATCCGGATACTAAGGATCTAGTAATGGATTAGTTGTTAAGTACTCCTCGAGCTCGTTAACTAGAAACTCCGTATTGTTAGTGTTACTACGCTTTAGCCGTTTATACTCGCGTAGTCGGTTCTAAACGCTGTCTTCTATAGGTAGACGAGCGACAATTAGTGTTGTCTTTATAGTGCCCTTATACTCGGTTGTCTAGAGCTCTTTTACTACGTTGTACGTATCTAACGCCTACTCGGATTACGAGTCCTATGTCTATTGCTTGTTAAACTACTAACTCTTAAGGGTTAGATTTAGGTAGACAGTAGCGTATAACATAGGCGTATCGTCGTAGAGTTTGTAGTACTTCTTAATCTTATACTACGCGTAGTCACAATACTCGGAGATGTACTTAAAGCTAGTATCTTCTACTACCTCCGCTATAAACTCGCTCTTAAAGTCGTCGATTGTGTTAAGCATAAAGCTAAGGGTTAGGTACTAGTCGTATAGGAAGGTCTTACGATTGCCTTAAGCGTCCATTATAGCTACTTTAAAAGTACTTAGAGCGTCGTAGATTCGATCTAATTGCTTCTAGTGTTACGGCTTTAGTTTATTAACTTTTAGAGCTTTCTCGTTCGGCGTCTCGCGTAGCTAGTTCTTATAGAATCGGTCAATCCTCTCTTTTAGGTTAAGCGCTCGAGTGATTATATAGTAGGACGAGTTCTAGCGCGTGTCGTTGTCTTAAATAAGCTATGAATATTATAAAGTTAGTTAAGGTAGAAGTAACGGCGGAGGAGCTAAGCCTCCGTACGGTAGTATCCGCGGTATAGCTCTACTTTACTTACGTATAGTTTGTCGAACTTCTCGAGCAATCTACTAAGTATAATAGCTATAAACCTCTTAATCCTCTACGGAGAGGCACGAATAAACCTTACGACGTTATATAGCATACTAACCGGCCCTCTCTAGCTCTAAAACACTATCTCTGCGTCGATAGCGCCCTTCTAAACTTTAGTAGCAAGTACGGCTAACGCTTTGCTAGCACTAGCGCCGAGTAACAACGCCCTCGTATATAGATTTACGATATAGCTAAGGTAGCGTAATCTACGTACTTTCCGCTAACTTACCGTCTAGGTAGGGTGTAGTTCCTTAACGATACGGTCTACGAGAGCGTCGTTTATACTAATATTATCGTATATAAAGTATCTAATCCTCCCCTTCTTGTTAAGGCCGTATTCTCTAATTACCTCTATTAACGTAGTAGCCTCGTTTTCCGCGGACTTTACACCGTACGTTCGGCGGAATACGAGTAGCCGTACTTAACGATTTCTACCTTTATCGATGAAATACGCGAACACGCTAAGGATTAAGTAGTTATTCGGACTCGTCTAGCTATTAAACGACAAATGAACGCTACTAATCGCACCGTCTAGCTCTAGTAAGACAGCCGCCTTTTCGACCGTATACGCCTCTATTATCTACCTCCGAATCGTCGACGCTGCCCGTAGAAGGAAGCCACCTATTAAAGAGCTAAGAAAGCAGACAAGTTCGCGGAAGTACTCGTTTTCGACCATACGGAAGGCGACGTAGTAATAGACAAACCAGCGAACAACTAGGCTCTTAAAGTCGTCGACAAGCTACTTCTTCGTAAGGTCTTAATACATAACTCTACTTGGTATAGACGGCTCTACCTCGCTAACAACGCGGTTACTAGTCACTCTGTCGAGCTTATAGCTAGCTATATAGTCGAGTGTAGGCCTATTGCCCTTGTCGCACTTTACTAGCTTCTACGGCTTATTGTCGACCTCGTAATAGTAGTAGTAGTAGTACCTTTTGCTGTCGGTTGAGTATAACAACGCCTTACTATAGATCTAGATCGGAGAAGTTTCCTTTCGAGGCTTACGGCCTTACGTACCTGGCGTAGTAATAGCCTTACATCTCGTGTACTCGATGCCTCTTAGCTTGAAAGTATTAGGCTATAGAGCTTCGTCAAAGCGAGGGTTTGTCTCATAGAGCGTGATTTTATCGGTAGTTCGGTCCGTACGTAGTAGGAAGAACGACATGTTAATAGTATTGCATTGAGAGAGATGGATTCGATAGCTAACTACTCCTTCTGCAGGTACAGAGCCTTCAACATGCTGTGCAACAACACCCCTATTACTTAGAGTGGATTGGATCCACTCCATCATCCAATCCACGACAATATGCTCACACCTTGAATCCATGAGATCCATGAAACATCCAATCCAATCCACGCCAAAATCAATCCAATCCAACAAGCTCACTAGTACGACTGAAACGTCATACTCTCGTACTTCTGTGGAGCTGCCTCTCCGCTTTCCAATTCTGCCGCAAGACGCGTATAGTCATTACTAAGGCGCTTGTAAGCCTTCAGCTGTGTCTCAGCGGACAGTCTGATTGCTTCAAAGGAATGTCCAAGGCCTTGCTCCCGGATTTGTTGCATTCTTCGAAAGTTGTACTGCTGGCAAAGCTGGTCCTTTCCGACAACAGCATCGTGCTTCGCTCCAAAGCCCAGATGACCGTTACTCTTTTTTCCCATACATTTCTCGGCCCATCTCACCTCCGTGGCTCGGACATATTCTTCTATCTTATTCCGCCTATCCATCATGGTTTCCAGATCAGTGAGGAGGTTCGTTGATTGTTCTACTAGCTGTGCCATTCTCCGTCCTTGGAATCTAGCAAACGCGAGAAAGTCATGGTGCATCCGGCCTCGTGGAGAATATCTCGGGTACAACCAAGAGTAACAGAGGTTGGAGAACAAGTAACTCCAGCCACCATACGCGCTTAGGGTGTGGTTGACGTTGTTGCTCAGAAGTCTGACATCGAATGCAATGGAGCCAATAAAAACAGTATGATTGGTATGCATCCGACGGATCTCGTGCGCAGCGACTTTGTAGGACGCGGAGTAGTTGACTGCCATGTTGTGAATGACTGGACCATCGATAATGCTGTCTTGCCAGATCTCGGTGTTCACAACTAGCATGGCAACATTGTATCTCATGCCAGATATAGCTTCTTTGGCAGCAACAAGGCCCCGAGTGGTGTTTACCAAGTCAGTCATTCTCATGATTCCAGTAGGGTCGTTGCCCAGAACTTCGGCGGCAGACTTCTTGGGTGTCATGTAGAAAGGGGTGCAAAAATCGCCGGTCCGGAACACGGATGAGCTGAGTTGAGAAAAGATAGAAAGACCGCCTTGGGTGCATCCTATTCGGAGTCCTTGAAAGGCCATTAACCAGAAGAATAGAAAGGCGAGAGCGAGGACTGCGAGGTGGAACATTACTGGCAGCAGAAATGGAAGAGTGCGCACGAGATAAAAGCGAAACATGACCCATGTATATCGCAGGCCAGTTTTGGTGGACTGCCAAATCCCTGACTGTGCTTCGGACTGCTTCGAGAGAGGCTTGCTGACATTCTTCAGAATATCCTCTTCGGGGTATACATCGCTGCTTTGGGAAGGACTGTTGGTTGACGAAGGACTTGATGACTCCGTGAAACTACCAGGAAGGCTGTGGTTCGTAGCTTCATAGCCTCCATAGTGCTGTCCGGTGGTGTCTTCCTTGATTGGTGGAAGATGCTCGACATTGATTTCAGAAAGGCGCTGAGAAAACGCCGTTGGAGAACTCTGAGGAGGCTCGTCGACGAAGGCACTGCCTGACTTAACGGGCACGAGGATTTCGCCACAAGAGTCGGTAGGTGAGGATGAAGTAGACGTCAAGGTCTCGTCACCAGCCCAGGAGTATTGGTCGATTTCATAGTTGGATTCGGGATCAGGAGCGTTGCTCTGATCGAATTGAACGTCTAGCATGGTGCTGAAGTTGATCTTGATGGACGTAGAAGGTTGATGATCTTGGTCGTGGTTGATGCCTAGCTTATGGATTGCAACTTTGGTGTGCGGTGTCTTGATAAGTTGTGTTGATGTGGATTTCGTTTGTGATTGTCTGTCTGCTGAAGTATTGAAGCTGATGAGTTTGTATGGATAGAAGCTGGCTGGGAAGTGAGAGGGTAAGGTATATAATCCCTCAAAGGGGTCTCAAGTATTCGACGTGTGTCATACTTAGCTGCTAGTCCTTCACTTTCTTGGCTTGAGTCTCTCATGCATGCTGCATGTCTTAAGCCCTAAACGCACGCTGTAGACGTAGAATCTCATGCACGCTACAGATGTCTCCTGTAGCACAAAGGAATGGTGGACAGGGCTGAAATATTACCCCTGAGACATCGATCTAGTACGACAGGTCTAAAATTGGCACTACATTGAATTTCTCATTTGTTGGGTTTGTCTCATCTGAAGACTGCAATTTAGGATCGACTGAAGTTGGTAGGTGGCCTCACGACTTCCACCAAGACGGTGTACATCCCGAAACCTCGAGCTCCGAGAAACAAGTCGCAATGTGATGTCAATTGCTATCTCCTTCTCAACTTACCCTCTTATCCTGCTCATCACAGCCCTCAAAGCCTCAGACCCAACCCGCATATTCTCAGCAACAGCCTCAAACTCCGCTTGATACTGCCAAAAGTTCATCTTCTCAAACCTCACTTCTTTCTCCTCCCCATCACCCAACCTCTTAGCGAGATCCTCATAGTGCCCGCCAAGGCGCTCATAAGCCTCCCACTGCACTTTCACATCTCTCTCCATAACCTCAAATTTGCCCTCCATCCCCCGTACCCCCTCTGAAATCGTTCGCATACCCTGAATATTAGACCACTTACAAACCTTCTCCTTCCCAACAACAACATCAAACTCCTCCCCAAAAAGCCAAAACCGCCTCTTCTTCCCCATACACCTCCTATCCCATTCCTTCTGCGCAGCCTGCACAACCTCCTCCATCCTCCGCCGCTTCTCAACCAAGGGTGCCAACGTAGCGAGCATATGAGCCGATTGCTCCCTCAACTTCGCAACATTATCCCTCTCCCACTCGAAGAAAATCAGTAGATCCCTCCGAGTTCTTCCCAACGGAGAATATCTCGGACTGCGCCAAGAATACCACACATCGGAGAGGGGATAAGTCAAACTATTATAACTCCTGACTCTATTCCGGACATGCATCCCGCCTAACTGAATCCGAAACGCCAAACTACTCAGCCAGACAGTATGGTTACTTTTCATCTTCGACATCTCTTGTGATGCGGCTCTGACGCTTCCCGAGATATTTTTCACTAAGTGGTGGATCAGGGGGCCGTCTATGAGATTCTTTGGCCCGAGTTCAGTGTAGACGGTTAGCATGTAGGAACTAGATCGAATGTCTCGCAAAGTAGACTCTGCTGTTGCAAGGGTCGGGGTGATTCTGACCAAGTCCCCGATTGTGTTGAAGTTCATAGGCTTGGGTCCGAGGAGCTCTGGGAGGTTTATGGTGGGTTTTGGAAAGGGGTCGAAAGATTGGAAGATTAGGCCTTGGGACCAGGTGAGAGCTAATAGTGAGACTAGAATAGACAAGAGAGATGGCCAGGGTAGTAGAAGAGGAAGAGGCTCTTTTGGTGGGGACTCCGGGCTGTGTGTGGAGGACTGTTGAACTGCTGGCCTCGTCGACTCAGCTCGGGTTGTCTTACTCGTCTTCGACCACATGCCGTCGGCTCCTCCCCCTGCTCGTTGCGGTGAGGCTTCCCTTGATTTCTGCATTGCCAAAGAGAATTAATTGAACTACGAGGTTTCTAGAGAGATTGTTCCTAGAGGTGAAGAGAAGATTCAACAAAGAAATCCCAATGCGGCTCCTGTTCGTAAAAGAACCACCCCTGAAAATTCTGAAAATCGACCAACAAAGAATTCAAGAATGATCCAAGGTATAGCTCGATCTCATCGCCGACCAACAAAGAAAATGTACTTAGCTGTATGTAGCTGCGGTGTATTTCGCCAACAACCAGCCTCACTAGACTCAAACTCTGCTTCAAGGAGTCTCGGACTTTCTGATAGGATGTGACAGTGCAGCGCAAGAGCTCTGCCAGTCCCCGCTGCCCCGAATGAGACAACGTAACGAAGACGATGGCTGACAAGATGCTACTTCCTTTTCGGGGAGGAGGTAAGAAGTCTGCATGTGGCGACTGAGTCTGGACCCTCTTGTGGCGCGAAAGTTCTCAGCTGAGTGCGTAGCTGACCTGTAAGCGTAAGCATGCAGCTTAGCTGAGGATCGAGGGGCTAGCTAGAAGCCAACATACATAAACCATCCAGCCTCCTTACGAGATAAATCGGACGTATATACACACGCATTGACCATCCCCAAGAATTTTCACAGTGGATACGATTCTGCCCATCATGAAAGAAACCAATTCCCTCCCCAGCTTCCTCGCAGCTATAAAAGCAGCCAACGACTCCTCCGACAGTGGCGTAACATTCGAATACATACCACAAACCCAAACAATTTCTCAAGGAAAAAACTTTGTCTTCTTCGAGAAATACGCTGCAATGTCCCGCACAGGCGCCACGAATCTCTCCACCACAGGTTTTGAAGGCTGTCTAGGAGTGCTAGTCTCCCCTGTCAATCCGAACAGAGGTGGTATCCTGGTCCATATATCCCAACTAGGTGGCTCCGGCGAAGGAAAAAAGATTCCATATCTGATAGAACATATTGGGAAAATTCTCGACTTCGCTCCAACGGCCTGGACGGAATTCGATGTGACGCTGTTCAAAGGAGATGTCACTGGAGAGGGAACAGCGGGAAATCGAGAGATCGAAATCCCAGACCTTCCCAATGAGATTCGAGAGAATTGCGGCAAAGCTGCATCGAGGATCCGGCAAGTTCATGATCTTCGCAGATTCAGAACGTTGATGGAATCGGTTCTCTATCAGTCGGCATCCAATACTTTCTATCTCAGAGAGTCTGCGGATCTAGATACTGATTTTACTGAGAATTTGCAAAAGCAGATCGACGATGCTGCGAAGAAAACACCCGTGGATCCTGAAACTCGGGAGAGAAGAAGAGCGCGGTTTGAGAAGGCGGTCAAGGAGGGGCAGCTGAAAGAGAGTGATGTAGAGAGACTGATTAGAAAGATGGTTGGCGAGACGGATCAAAGGAAGGATTTAGAATTCGAGACTTCGGCGCTGTCTATTGTGTTGTATATGCTTGAATGAGACGAGAGAGGAGTTGATCTAGTAGTATGGAATTGGAAGGCAGGCTCGAGAGCATATAGGGGAAGGTTTTCGTTTGCAAGTCTAACGAGTCAGAAGTGTTAGCGTATGAGGTCTTGGCCATTGTCATTTGAGATTGATTTTAGCAGACTTTGACTGACAAGTGAATGTTTCGGTAGAACAAAAACATCGGAGTGCCACAAAAGCTAGTCTCACGTCCAGAAACACATGCAGATGAAGTGGGCAAGCACCCAGCCTGGCCTGAAGGGAATATCTGCGAATGCTCAAATGGCTTGGAGAGTTCGGTCCCAGGAGAATTGTATGGTGCGTTCATGTCTTCAGCAAAGACACGTAGATATGGTGTGGTAGTGATCCTCTACGGCTGTTCAAGGTCTTAGACCTACCTTGAAGTTTAGCCTTGATTATCTTGTTGCTGTTCCCATTGAACTTTCCAAGCACCTTCACCAAAAACACTGCAACTCAGTCGAATCACTGCTGTCCTTCAGAATCATGGCATATCCGGGCTGTGAAGCGTCAAACTCAGATACAGAGTAGATGTCCGGAAGTCAAAGGGTAGTATCCAGCCGTGTAAAGACTATCAATCACCTTCAAGAGCAAAGTATGCCACAAACATGACTTCCCAGCCAAAACCAGCTCACAGAAGCCCGGAATGAGTGAATTATCCCTTCCAAACAATCGCAGCAATCCCAAGGCCACCAGAGAGAAATGCCCATCCTAGAAAACACAATAATCTGTGCCATCTCAGTCCCATCTACCATTCTTTCTCTTCGTGCCATACATCGTACATGTAGCGATTGTACATATGGCGAAGCAACTGCATAGGTAGCCGCAATCGTAGCACTTGTCGAACATTGAATTCCTCGCTATACGCTCATTTAGCTTCGTTTGTTTCGACAATCCTTCGATAAGGGGAAGCTTTCAGTACTGAAATCCATTTAATCCTCGCCTCGCAATTTTGGCTCCGGGTCGGGTGGGTGGGACGTAAAAAAGAGCGTTTGATATAAGCAAAACCCACAGCAAAAAGCGAAACAGCCAAGGAAGGAAGCACAGGAGATACACTGACCGTCCGCAAACCCTACCTTAAGTCCTCTCTATTCACGACCTTCCCCCTTTTAATGTGGATCTGGGACGCCACAACCGCGCCTCCTGTGCATGAAGTTCCTCCATCCCGCTAAAATCAAAACCATTCATTCACCCTTCCTACTTCCCTTGCCCTATTGCCCACCACTCCCCCCAGGCACATTTATTGTCTCCCTCGCCTCTTCCGCCGGACTAGGCGTAACAACCACAGTTTTAATCCCCTCCTCCCCACCTCCCACTTTGACCCTGGGCTCGGGCGGAACCCCCCTCTCCCAGCCCGTCTTAAACAACTTCCCCATTTCGAATTTCGGGAAAGCATGCGCTTCCGTATTAAACACCACCTCCGTCAAAGGCAAAATCTCCTCACTACCAAACAGCAAGAAAAAGTATTTCAGAGTTTCGGCCTATTAATCACCGTCATCGTCAGCACAAACTCCATCATCATCATCACCCAAAAAGAAAGCACCCCTCCTCATGGGGAAGAAAGTCGACAAAAAAAAAAGAAACTCACCAGCCAAAAACTCTCCATATTATCCCTCAAAACCGCCTTCCCATCAACAACCTTCATAACATTCGCCACACTCGAAAATCCCTCCCCATCCTCCACCGCAGTCCACTTCACAAAAGCCTGAAACATCTCCCACCCAGCCCTCCGATACTGTTCATCACCCGTAATCCTCCACATATAGAACAAAGACTCCACAGTCTCCGGTCTCTGCAAATTATGCACATCCCCATTCTTAACAATAAAATCCTCCTTGCCGACTAATTCCGTCACAGCGCATTTTTTATCCAGACACTTTTCGAAACTCGGCGGACTCTGGGGTTGCTTCCCAGCCTCAAAATCCCCATACATCAGCGGCGGATCGTGGAGTTTGAAATGCGCGATTTCGGGAGCCAGGCCTAAGGGAGTTGTAATGTACATTCCCATACAAGTTTTTGTAAGTTCGGCAGCGAGACGCATATCTTCTTCCTGTTCGGGTCCCCAGCCCGGGATTTCTTTTCGTGCTTTCTCAAGCGGCATACCCTGCGTTGTAGCGAGCGCGATGGTGCCTGGCATGAAACAAACCAAATGGTCCATTTTGGGGGATAATTCTTTGCTGAGACCAGAGGGACGCTCGGCTAGGACGGTGAAATTCGAAGGGTAGGAGTAGGTTAGAAGGTGTTTTTTCACGCCTGCGAGAGATTCGTTCCAGAGGGATTGGTATATTGGTTCTGCTTGCGAAGTTTGGAGGTATTGTTTTATGAGATATTCGTAGTAGGAATCGCCTCGCGAACCTAGACGGATGTTTTCTCCGCGGAAATTTCCTCCGTCGGCGTAGATGAATATTGGGACGAGGCCGTCAGGGGCGTGGTTGGAATCTACGACTTGCATGACGTGTTCGGCGTGTTGCCAGTAGTGTTGTTCTCCGGTCAATTTTGAGAGATATTTCATTTCGAGCTGGAGGGTGGTGGCTTCGGCTGTGGAAGATGCTCCGCCGTCTGCGTGGGAGGGGATGCCTTTGGAGGTGTGGAGATTTACACTTGCTAGAGGGATTCCCGAGGGGGTGTCGTAGGCTCCTAGGAGGCGATCTGCGAGATCCACGGCTTTTTCAATGTACATGTCGTCGCTGAGATCGTCGTGGACAGGGGCGTAGATTCCGGGGAATTGGACGGAGAGGTAGTGGGCGGAGAGAAGACCGCCCAGCATGCGGATTGTCGTTTCGAAGGTGTTGACGTCGTGGTCTTGGTCGTAGGTGAGATTGTGGTGGATCCATTGGCGGGCGTGGGCGAGTTCGGAGCTGAGATTCATCAACATCATCGTGTCGAGGGCGTCGACGATGATCCAGCCCATGCCGTTGGGCACCATTTGCTTGCCCGAGTGGGACACGGGATGGTATTCGTCCAAACCCCATCCGTATTTCTCGTAGCCGGCAAAGGAAATCTTGAAGACATCTTTCACCTTTTCTGCTCGAGAGTTCCAGTCGACTACTTCGTCGCTATTTCCAAACAGACTCCATCCGGTTGTTGATGATGATGATGTTGATGATGATGATGGTCTTCTCGATTTGTCCTCTTTTGACGAGATCCAGGACAGAGGCGACAGAACACCAAACCACCAGCTCACCAAGGCCAATCCCGCCAACGCCCCCAGCAAAGTCCTCTTCCTCCGCATCCATCGATGTGCATTCCGCCCTCCGCTCCCGTAATTGTAGGGTTTGTCCTTGTACATGGGCAACTGCTGGCTGCGATCTGATCCAAACAGGTTCGACATTTTCTCCGAGATTCCAGGCTCGGCGTCGGCGTGGTGGAAGCGAGATCGATCGTGTAAATCGGCAGTTGCAGCCGGGAGCCCGTATGAGTTGTTCATCGTGCTTGCCGCGGCATGTGTTGCACTTTCCTGCTGTTGTTGTTGCTGTATGATGGGGGAGGAGAAGGTGCCAGCGGAGCGGAAGAGAGTCGAGGCGGGCGAGTTGCGGCGGACGTTGAAGGGATCAGAGTTCATGTCATCTCTTTCTTCAATTCCCTTCAATATTCAAGGGCTTGAAGGTGGATGGTTAAAGGCCGATGTTTCTCTACGTACAACAAATCTAAATCTCGAAGCTCACTCGTGTCCAGGAGACGTGTACCTCCACGTCAAGCCCCCTCGCCCCCATCTTTCCGGACTCAGCTCCGCTTGCTGCGCCACCGGCCCGCGCCACGCCGTCCCCCCAGCTTGACTTCAGCTGATCAGGCATCCATCTATCTTATTCAATAAGTCAACCTATCTACCTACGTACCTGTCCTTTCTTCATCATCCCCATCATCACCAACAACCCAAACCACCACCATCAAAATGCCCACCCCACTCGACAGAGCCCTGCACTCAAAAGTATCACTCCACCATCACTCCACTCCACTTCACCTCTACCACTAACAACACACATTCCAGAATCTCTTCCTCGGTTTCGCAGCTCTAATAACAGGCGTAGCAGCCTACTCAATCTGGGGCCAAGACATGTTTCCCCGCGAAGAAGATCCAAAGGGTGAGCCCGAGGCTTGGACCGATGAGCAGAAGCGAAGGTGGTTGAATTCTGTAAGTCGGAGACATCACGGGGAGCATTGGAGTGATGCGTTTTGACTGGGAAGGACTTGCTGACTTGATGCGATGTAGCGAGGTTTGATGGCTACTGGGTCGGAAACTTCTGAGGAATTGATTGCTAGGGTTAGAGCTAATTTGAGAGCGCCGAGGGTTTGAGGAAGGAGTAAGTGCGTTGGTAAGATTGTTGAATGCTGCTTACTATGGCGTTTGGGGCGTGCTCTTGTGTGATGGAGATTGACGTTGGCCCATCATGAAATATCTCATGCCTTGTGGAATATGAATACGAAATGGCGAGTCCAACACAGGCGGGCGTCCCCACATACACAGGTACGAATGATGAACTACCCATCTTTCTTCATTGATCTCCTTGTATTGCTCATACTCGTGTCCTAGAAACCCCATCTCTCAAAGTCGTCCTCTTGAGCTCACTACAATTCTCGGATTCTGGTCGACCAAGAACAAGACCCCTCAGGGTGTATGGAGATTCTTGTTATTCTTTTCCTAGGAAGGGACTCGGCAGTAAGTATTATTCTCCTTACCACATGATCAAAATGTTGTCGGCTTCGACTTGTGGTTTCATTCTCTCGTGTACATGCTCTTGTGATTGTCGTTATCTCTTTCCCTCATTGTTGTGGCGCACTTGTCTGTCATGCTTTGGGTGAAGAAGAAAGGCAAAAGTGCTTGCTGCTGCATCGCTGTTCAAAAGTAAGACTGTCTGCATCTGGCCATGAGCTTCCACGAGCCGCGTCCTTCTCCCAAATTCTCCGAGCTTGAACAGGCGAAAGCGGCAAACATCCTCTTGTTCGCACATATGAGCCAAAGCTTTGGATTTTGACCATGGACCCCTTTCACGAGGTCAAACCTTTTGCGTTCTGCTGCCTACCATCATCTGAGTCCCAAGAAAGGCCAGTGAATGCTACCTTTTTGGTCTCGTTAGGCTTGAGCGTTCTCCCTCCTGTGGACCCTGCATATCCAAGGAGCTTTTCAGGCTCCGGCACGAGTGAATACCTAGACGCTTGGACTCCTATTGGACCCGAGCCACTCGGCAGAGTTACCTACGAGCACTTTCATGTGTCACGAGGTGAATATGACTTATACACATCCTGCTTCTCGTACTTATACTACATTGAACGTCTACAACTTCATTACATCGACATCGACATCTAAACTCATATCTTCGGCCAAACAAGAACGAAACTCGATATCCAGCTAGGCCAATATCCTCCACATACACAAATTTGTCTTATAGACATACTCCTCCCTGTCTCGAACGACTCGCGCGCACGACTTTTGCGCTGGAACAGGTCTCGAATCCTCTCAGCAGCGCGCAACTATTGTCGAAGTCATATTCGAGGCCGACAAGAAGGAGGTCGCGTGCCACCTACCCTACGAACACGGCGATACAATTGTGGACTTGTATGGCGTTCCCGAGAAGTGCCTTCTTCTCTACGGCGATGTGCTACGCAAGACGTCCCCTGATTTCTTCGGTGCCGGCGGCAAGGACTGTTGGAACAAGACCGCCAAGTCGGTCACACACCCGGAAACCAAGGCAGCGCATATGATCACGACTTACTATCTCGTGTACAACAAGAAGGAATCGGTACTCATGCTTGAGAAGACTGTAAGCATCCGCCGCTATCCATCAGGAGACACTCGCTAATAATTTATAGCCACCCGCGCGCCCGCTCCTCGAGGAGGTCCGAGAAAACCCTCCTCAGCCTGCATGCATCACGTGGATGGGCACAGGGCTTGCTGAGCGCCGCAACCCTCTTGAGGTGGACACCACAGACATCGGTGAAGTGGTTCTCGTCCACAGCCAGCGAGCACTGCTCACCATGTTCGAGCTTCTCTACGGAGAGCCCGTCTCCAGCAATTTGATTTTCGAGGATTTTGCTGAGATCGCCTCCTACTCAGCCCTCTATGACCTTCTTCCAGTGATCGCACCGAAGCTACGAGCTTTACTCATGCAGATGCCGGGTCTTTGGGAGGATGTCCGTCAGGACTATCTCTTTCACCTCACGCTCGCCCGCATGCTCCGCTGCGAGGAGATCTTCAACGATGCACTACGCCACTTCATCGGAATCGGCCACGACTTTGCCGAACTCAACACGCACCTCGACTTCAGCATGGAATTCGCCTTCAAAGTCGCCCAACTCCAGCAAAAACAAACTCGAGTCATCGCCAAACTCACCACAGACATCCAAGCTCTCACGCTCCCAACCTACACCCGTCTCAGAATTCCCGGACCTCAGCTCGCAGCAACGAGTGAGTACAACGCCTTCGAATCCAAGCGCATGAATCCTCAGGGTCAAGATTACCTCCCATCCATCGCCCGCCACATCCTCTCCTTGTGGTTGAACAACCAGCTCAGCGGCAACACCCCGTGGCCATACCCTCCATCTCAACTCTCCCTGCGCGCAGCCTGCGAATACGCCACGCACGCCACGCAGATAAGCAACGAGCTCGCCCTGTTCGATCCCTCCGCCCCAGTTGATTTTCTCACAGCACATCTCCCGCGACAGAATCCTCTCGAAATACCCAATGCTCGGAGCGTCATGGCTGTGGAAGATTAGCTCAAAAAATTGGTGAATCAACTGAGTGTCTTGGTTCTTCCTTTCATCGCTGCTCCGGATTTTCAGCCTGCTTTTAGACAGCTGGTTCGGGCGGGGAAGACGCTGCCACATCGTCACTTTCCACCTACTACTGTCATTCCTGGGAGTCATGGCCATGGCGGGGATCTGCCTACTGATCCGCCTGGTGGACTGCTTTACCGACCAAGTGGTGTGAGAGTTGGAGGTTTGCATGGTGTGGAGCGGATTGGTGATGCTGATAAGCGGCGTTTGATCAAGTTTGAGAGGTATGGAGTGACGGCTATGAGTGATTGTAAGGCGCATTACTTTACTTGTGTGGATTTGAGCGAGGTGAAGATGTCTTGGGGAGAGGATTTCGGGAGGTCGTGTGAGGTTCGGGGGATGGGGCCTGCTTCGGAGGAGTGGTTGAAGATTTTGGGGTTGTTGAAGAAGTGAGAAAGGGGAGAGGAGTGCTGGTACTATGAGTTCTTCATGGGTATCATGCTACGTCGACCGACTGTATCTGAAGGCTTGATCAGGTTCCCTGCGTGAACCTTCCCGACTGGTGAGAGATTCTTGTCTCTTGTGTGTTGCAGCTAAATCAAGCCATGACGAAGATTACGATACATTCCAAACGAGAGCTCAAGATCGAAGCGCAACCAAGCACGCAAAAACGAGCATTGCATCTTGAAACCCAGGATGAGTGAGGATCAGCAGCTCTTTGAATATTCTCACAAAGTCTCTCTTTCTTCTCCACAGCATCACCAACACTTCCCCTCAACAACAGCTTTACCATCTTTCAACTTCGTCAAAAATCATCCTCACCACCTACCAAAACGCGAACCAACATGCCCATCCAACTTCCGCCGCCAGTGGTACCAGGCTGAATATTTCGTCTAACATACACCAAAAACGAGATCTGCTTCGACGCAGCTTATATAGTCGCCACAGTAATCACTACTTGCCACCCGTCTCTTCGGGGTGACAAAAAAGCAGGTATTACTAGCCACTTCGCTGCGCTCAACACAAATTCAGGGGTCGAACATTAGGGTTAGGGTAGACTATCGTTGCGTCAAGCAAACATATTGACGGCTGTTATGCATCTTACAAAGGATGTCTCAAGCAAATTTGCCTTTTCTTGTGACGAAGCGCAATTGCAAACTTTCCTCGTAAGCGACGGAGGTATTATGGTCTTCTACGACTATTCGACGACTTTCTTTCCTTCAGTTTTACTTTCAGTATCTTTATTCTTCTTGTTATCGTCGTCGAACTGTATACTGATCTTTTCTGTGACTATACTCACAGCCTTCTCATCTTATCTTCCTTCGCACTTCGATCTATACACCAAATCAACCAATTTTGTACAGTAACCCCATCGATTTCTTCCTCCCGATACACCTACAATGGGAACCCATGGCAATGGCGGCTACCGGAGAGTCGAGCATAGAGCTGGCATGGGTCAATATAGTTCCAGCCGATTTCGGAAAGGCGGCAAGTATGGGATCATGCAGTGGGGAGTTGAAGGCGACGAAGCATCTGACCAGATGTATCTCAAGAGGTTTGGAATTTACTGCCATGAGTGGGAATAAGTGCCACTACTTCACTTGCACGGACCTAAGCGAGCTGAGACTTCCTTGGGATGAAGATTCCCAGAAGGGTTATGAGATTCTTGGATTGGAGGCTGCGGGGGAGGAGTGGTTGAAGACGTTGAGTTTGATGGATCCCAATAAGTGAGAGGATCTGGAGCGTGGTGCTGCGTTCGAAGTTTGCAAAAAGTACTGGTTGTGTTGCTACGTGTATTTTCGAAGGACACCTTCCTTCATTGGCTCAAGGACCTTGAATTCCAATTTGATGAGCCTAGTCCTTGATTCTCCCAAAGGTTCCAATGGTTAAGCTTGCGTACTTTGTTCGCGCCTCAATCACGAACATCCATTGTGGACCCATCGCAGTTTATGTAAGCTGTCTGCAACATACAGCAGAGAAGAGCTTCTGCCAGTCGTCACGCAAGGAATCTGATCAATTCTCCGAAAGTCATACAATTGTGGCACTCGCCCACCGTTTTGATGGAGTTGTAGTATTCATCGTAGATGGCTCGCAAAGCGATCGATATGAGAACTTTTCACGGCGGTACATGATCAGGTTGGTCTCTCCGCCATTTGAATGAGCGGCTATGCTATTTAGAAGAAATTCATTGGGTTGTGAGAGGGCTTTGTGGGCGAGAGATCGATGAATGAAATACGACAAGTTTCCATACTGACTGTAGAATTCTCATATCGATCGAGGGTGAGTAAGGATCACTGCTTATGTAAGCGAAATCAGGGGCTGGGAATTTAGGGTTAGGGTAGAACCGATTGTGTAAAGTGTTCTAAATTGAATAATTAAGATAATAAGGTTCTTAAATTACTTAAGGGAAAAGTCCCTCGCTATATAGAGTTTACTTAATTATGTAACCGTACCCTTACCCTATCCCTAACCCTAATAGTTAGGGTAAGGTTAGAAGTAGAGCTAAGCTAAAGGCTTAGCTTAAGTAAAAAAGTAATATAAGAACACCCTCTCCTACTAAACCGTTTTGCCCTTAAAACGAGTATAAGTAAGGTCGGCTCGAGTAATCTAAATACTATAAGGGCTATATAGATCTACTTAAGCCGGAACAGTTAGTAGAGGCCGAAGGGCTCTTAACTTAATTATTAGAAGCTACGGCTTAGCCTTTATATACTAGTACCCTCCCCTACGGAGCGCTAGCTTAATTAGATGCTTATACCGCGGCCTACGTATATACCGGTAAGTAGGACCCCTTATCTTACTACCCCTATATAGCCTTACCGGGGGCGCGTAAGGTTAATAGCGTAATCCTTACTTAATAGTAAGTAGTATAAAACTCTTATTAAGTACTACTAAGTACTTAATTACTAACTATAACTTCTATTCTATCTTCCTATCCTTAGTTAACACTTAATTACTTCTAAACCCTTTTATAACCTTCTAACATATATATAACCTAGCTTAACGCTATATCGTCCTTACGAACTACCCGTAGCTATAGCTTAAGCGGCGGCGGATCGTCTAACAACGATAGCGATAATAAGAAGGGCTCTAAGAAAGACGGTAAGAAGCCTATCCGCGATAAGCCGTCTAAGCGTAACTCGTCTACTAAGTTAAGCGGACGACGGCTAGTAGAGATAATAAGGGCGGCGACTAGATCGGAGAACTTAGGCGCTAGACTTAAGAAGCT
>MWSQ01002028.1:0-59647 GCA_002116395.1 Ramularia endophylla | reverse complement strand
TTGTATCCTGCGATGGACTTGCAAGGACGGAGGTTGGCGAAGAGGTTGAATGTACGGCGGAGGGTGAGGTTGAGGGAGACGTGGCCCTTGCCGATAGGAGTGGCGAGAGGACCCTTGAGCGCGACGAAGTTGCGGGTGATGCTGTCGATAGCTGAGTCGGGGATCACAGTCTTTCCGTCCTTGAGCTGGGGTGTGACATCGCAAGACTCCCACTTGATGGGTGCGTTGGCGGCGGAGAAGATGTCCTTGACAGACTGTGCGATCTCGGGACCAATACCATCACCCTCGATGAACGAGACAGTGTACTTGCCCTGTATGCAAAGAGTTAGCGATAGGCTTTCGCATGTGACAAATGATAAAGATTGTAGGTGAATCGGCACGTACATCACTGCCCTTTTGTCCGTTGAACTTGGCGACCTTCTCCTCTGGCGATGTCACTGCGTATCCTCTGAACTGTGTCTGCTGGAACGTCAGCGCCTGTATCCTCTTGCGTTCATCCTGCTTCTTCTGCTGCGAACCTGAACAAAAGTCGGCCGCGAAATCTGCCGGAAGCACTGGCGCGCTGCCGGCGCTCTTCGTACGCTGGCCAGCATTATGACGGAGGAATTAAGGAGGACCGGCGGTGGAGGATCGGTCGGGGGTGGAGTATGCGGTGGTCAGTGGCAGCGATGGAGGTTGAAAGTATCTTCGTCTTCGCCAAACAAGAAGCGTCCTCCGCTAGCACCAAAAGTTAACTCCGGCATTACCCGACGGCGCGGGATGAACTGGCATCGGATCAGATAACAGTCCTATCCGAGCTTCACTTCCAGAGGTGCCCTGTAGGTTCATGGGAAGGAAGCTCCGTCATGTAAACAACATCTCATACCCACGTCGACCACTTGTACCGCGGGACATATCGCTATTACCGCAGCCATGCCCATCTCGGCGGAGAGAGAGCGCGAGCTACTGAACAAATACAAGCTCACCTCGCTGCATCCCACGGAATGGCCGCACAAGGACGACGAGTCCTCGGAGGAGGAAGACGAGGAAACACCAGCAATGACCTCCCGTCAAAGATCTGTTCGATCAGCCAGCTCTCGCAATTCCCGATACCAGAAGCTGGCTCGCCATGCCAGTCTCAAGTCAACCACCCCGACCACTGTCGGCGTGCAAAAGGACGAACCAGATGCGCTGGGAATGGCTCCCAGTGTCTCTGCTGAATTGCGAAGACGAGGAGTGCCCGTGGATGAGGATCTTGCATTGCGTAACAAGTTCATGCTCTCTTCCACCAGCTTCAGTCCGGCCGCGTATCTCTCCCATTTACATCAGACGGCTAGCACAGAGGACCTTATGCAAGGACTGGACTTTCTCAGCAAGAGCATTGCCGAGAAGTCTGCCAGTTTGAAAGTGCTGGTCGAAAGCAACTTTGAACGATTCGTACGCGCCAAAGCGACTATCGACACCGTCTATACCGAAATGCGAACACAGGGAGTGGAGGATCAGCAGGCCAATGCACAGCTGCAGACGGGTGCTCCCTTGAACAACGGGAGACCACATTCACGGCAGACGAGCAAAAGTCATTTCCGGAACAGCAGTGGAGCTTTTGGGACCGCTGGTTCAAAGCTGGCGCCGGGCGGCAAGAGGAAGAATGCACTCACCAAGGAGTCCGAGTATGGCGTGCAAGGGATCAAGGTCCCTCTTCAGGAAGTCGCGATTAAAGCTGAGGAAGTCTGGGGTCCTGCTTTGGGTGGGAGAGAGAAGGAAGGCACGCTCAAGGCAGTGATGAGCGCATTCGAGCAACATCGTGACGTCTTCAAGCTGAGTGGCGTGGTGTATGAGGCTGTCAAGAAGAACGACTATGGTGCTGTTGTCGACGCCTACAAGCAGGCCAAGAGCCACGCGGAAAAGGCGCGGAAGATTGCGTCGATCGCGAAGGAGAACGACGTGGAGCTTGGCGACCAGGACGTGCATCAGATCATCGTGACTGCAAGAATGTGGCATGATGTTACCGTGCAGGTCGATGCCTTCAAAGACGACATCTGGAGGAAGTTGAAGACTACTCACGGCCGCAAAGCAGTCGCCCTGGCGGACGAGCCCGACAAAGAGCTACATATGGAGCTGATCGCTGTGTTACTTCAGCTTGGTGTTGAGGAGAGTCCAATCTACACCTGGATCAACAGCCGCTCTCTGTACCTCAAAGATCGCATTGCCCGCTCGTTTGAGAGAAGCCGGATTGAGATTGAGATCCTTCGAAGAAGATTGGCCAGCAACACTAAAATAGACATCATCGCGTTGGCGAAACATCTCCGATCCGCGTCAACTTCCACAGGCTCGCTCCGACTGAACAAGGAATCTACGCAAGATCTGGACAGCGAGATTATTCTCGCTTTCTGGGACAAAGTTCAGGCTTGTCTAACCTTTCTGCTTTCTCCTCAGAATGGGATCTTGGCTGAGGTTCTGGAATGGTGGGAGATTGCACAGTCTTTCATCGACAATAAAGCACAAAAGTCGTTCCCGACGGCTGTCTTTGCAACAGGTTTCACTCACCTGGAGCTGGAGGAAGAACACATTTCTGCCATTCATGCCTCCGCTTTTGAGCTCGTCAACATCATTCGTGAAAGCATCATATCATTCTTCCAAGATGCTCCTGTTGATGATATTAGCGATCTCTACTCACCCATACCTCCTACACCCATCTCTCCAGACGCAGACGGAAACCATCAGTTCCCAATCAAACGTGCCTTCAGCATTGATCACAGCAATATTCCTCCTCCATCACCAAAAACGGATGCAGCGTGGGAGAAGTACGCATTCTGGCCTCCAGGAGCCAACTCACTTTCAGGTGCGCACTATCTGGCGCGATTTTCCACCCTTGTTGGCGCCGCAATGAGTGAGATTGCTGGGCTCTCTCCGATCAAGTCTGCGCCTGATCGCCGCGAGAAGCTCAAATCGGCGATAATATCAGTACGAGAACGTTGTATTGCAGCCATTTGTGCGAGTTGGAACAGCGATGCGGAAAAATGCCGCGTCCTTGAATCCTGGACGAGATCTCCAGAACGCAGGGATCTCACACTCATGCCTGCATACTTTGAAGCCTGGGAGGAGAGAGTCTTGACCAATGTGCAGAAAATTGCGTACATTTCTGACGCAGTTGGATTGAAGAGTAATGGAGCGAGTGCTGGTGTGGAAGTCATCCCGCCTCCAAGTGCAAAACTGCTACAAGCTGTCAGGACTTGTTTCGTGACAAGTCTGTACAAAGGCTTAAGTGGGATGGTGGAGAATGCTACCACGTCTGGGTCATCCGAGTTTTCTACCACAAGACTGTTAGATGGCGGTGTCGCAGTTGAAGCTGATCCTGATGGTGTTACGGTTGCGAGGAGGAGGGGAGTAGAAGGCGATGGATTGGGTGTCTTGGCAACTGAGGCTGTTGACGCCAGCAATAGGGTGAGTATCTTTTTGGCATCATCTTCTTGCAATACTGACACTCCCACACAGAATGTCCGAATGCTAATCACGCTTTCCAACCTCACACATCTCCGCAGCGAGGTCATCCCGCAGCTGATATCCACCTTTGAATCCGCATTCTCAGTCAAACTCACCGAAGAAAGCAAAACGATCCGCGACGTTCTCTCACAAATCGACTCTCGCCTTTTCCAGGCTTACGTCAAACCGACTTTGACATATATCACCGAAACAATCTCAAACGGCATTGCTTCCCCTACGTGGGAGCCGACCAGCACTCCTACTGATGCCAGGCCATACATCTACGACATTCTGATCAAGCTGGTCTTCGTCCATGCCGAAGTTACGTCCACGACCACATCGACATTGACCAACCAGATCCTCTCATACTTGCTTGAGCAGAGTTCGCTGGCACTAATTGCGTCTTTTGAGAAGAGGCCGAGCTATTCCCTTCCAGCATTGATGCAGGCTACGCTGGATGTTGAGTTTCTCGCGCAGACTCTTAATCAGTATACGACGGACAAAGCGGGAGAAGTGCAGAGTCAGATCTACCTCAAGCTGGATGAGAGGACTGGTAATGATGCACGAGGAAGATTGCAAGGAGAGCTGGCGGGTATGAGAGGTGTGCTGAAAGGCTTGAGGGAGGGTACCAAGGGCGAGTTTGGATGCTTCAGAAGAGAGAGGAGGGGTCGGAGGGATGGTGGAAGTGGCGGAGGAAGCGCGGGCGGTAAAGCGGGATAGAAACCGGTGCCGCTCCCACTTCCGCCAGCTGGTGGAACAGGAGTTGTGATGCAGGTATGGTGTTTTCCGCGGAGTCGGAAGTCTAGGCGGGAGCGGATTGATGAGTCGGCCCCAGCAACAGTCCTTCAACTTGGTGCTGCCCCACCTCAAAGCAGTGCTGCTGTTCCTCCAGCAAAAAAGCCAATCCTGCACGTGAGCAGCGCTCCTGATAACGAAGACCATGATCAACATCACAACACGGCTGTGCCTTCAGCCGCAGAACCAGGCCCGAGCGTGAGAAGCGCTCCTGTTGCCGACGACGAAAATCAACACAACCGTACGGCAGTGCCTACCGCCATCTTGCCTGCTGCGGCTGCGACTTTGGCTGATCCTGAAACTTCCCTTGCAACCACTATTGCTACACTCGCAGCCAGCGAACCAGTTCAGGATGCGAGCGGTGCTCCTGCTACTGGTGGCGATGCCCAGAATGTAATTGCGGCTGTTGCTTCCGCTCTGCTGCCTTCTTGTGAGACAACACCCAATAGATCTGATTCTTCTGGAGATGCTACTGTTGAACCCGCAACGGGCGAAGCAGGCCCGAGCGTGAGCAATGCTCCTATTCCTGAAAACGACGATCGGGATGGAACTGCAGAGCCGAGTGTGAGCCATACTCGTGCTTCTGAAAACGATGATCGGGATGGAGCTGCAGATCCGAGCGTGAGCGATACTCCTGTTTCTGAAAACAATGGTCTGGATGGAATTGCTGGTCCTGCTACTGGCCCTGCCGCTGCTGCGACTCTCGGAACCGGTGACGAAAACCTCGACCTAGATGACTTCATTCCTGTGGGAAGCGCTAGCCAAAGTCTGAAAAGAATTCCTATCGATGTTCACGATGCTCACAGTGGAAATGCGCCAGGCCAGCGCTCTCCCGCGGAACTCCGGTCGCGATATCGTGATGTACTCGAGGAGATCCCGGAGGCACATAGTGCGCAGTCCACTCCTGAAAGAAGGATGCATGGCGCGGTTGAGATGACGGGTGAAGATGTTCCGTCAGGATCAGGAGGTCCTGGGGAAAGCACATCCACTGGCAATGAAGCTGCGGTATCTGCTTTAGAGGTCACTGGGGATGAATTGCCTTCGTATGCAGACGCCACTGAGCCTCAACACAGTGACAATGTGGTCTCTGAGCAAGAAATCACCGAGGAGGATACGGATTCTTTGCTTGCTGAGGGCAGCATCGTAGAGGCCACTGAACCTCAACACAATGAAAGCGTGGTTCCTGAGCAAGAGGTTATCGAGGATACGGAATCCTTGCTTGCTGAGAGCAACACCATTGGGGATGCAACAAGAGACCCGAGTACCAGCCCAGACGTGACGACGTCAGGAGACGCTGGGGAACCTGGCAACTCTGGTGCCGAGTCTGCTTCATCAGCGAAGCAAGAGGCGGAAATGGATGTATGATGGAAAGGTGGTTTTGTAGCGGTCTGGTATTGGTGACGGAAAGACAGAAGATGGGATTGGAAGACGTTCTTTTGAAGAGCTGTCATCTGGCTAGATAATGCACACTGCTGCTCGCTGTTAAGATTAAGACATTATCATTGAAGACTTTGCGCTTTGCATCCATGATCCTGTATGAACGACATCTGCTCAACGACTGTTATCTGTCGTCGTCTTTGGTTTGCCCAAGGCTCTCTCCTGGCAGAGACGCCATCGAACTTTTGCAGCCCCTTTCTCGTCTTCTACCCAAAACACGCTAGGGTTAGGGTTGGGGTAGTGGCTCGTGATGCTCGAAGAAGCTTGTGGTGCCTTGAAAGACCTGTATGTTTGCGGATATGTTGGAGGTTTGAGAATGCTACCATTGCTTATGATTGAAACGTTGGGCGGTGGATGCCATGGACGATATCTAGAGAGTTCCACCCACAAACGTTTCTCCTGGCTGCTTGCTGGTCCATCGTCCAAAACATGGTCGAAGATTGAAGGCGGATGTCTAAGATCTCACAGTACCAGACGGCATGAAAGAGTGGGAGCTGGAAGCATAGATCTGTTGTCTGTTTCAATGGCTACATGTTCGACATGGAGAAGTGTCACGCGTGCTGCAATGCCAACTGGGCATGTACAGCTCCCGGATTCCAACGACATCTGTCGCTGGTGACTTTCGTGCCCTCACCCATCACAGCGGGTGTCAATAGACAGTGAAAACGTGCCAGTCTTGCGAGGTGTTTAATCTCACGCAGACTGTCGCTCTCTCGCGGGTACACTCTCGCGGGTAGCTCTCTTTGAACAGGCTGGAGTCCTGCTTACTGCCATAGTCGCCATAGTAAGGGCCGGAGAGCAGCGGCTTGCGTGAGGGCTGTCACCTTGGAGTCTGGCAGATCTTTTCACTGTCTATTGACACCGACTGTGCATCATGACTCGAGCAAGAAGTAGTGGACCGCGACGCCCAAAGCGGAGGGATTGCTCAGCACGCTAGCCGCTCCCGCGCTCCTGTACTTGTTTCTGTTCCTTCCTGAGATTTGCCATCTCATCACATCATCAAAACACACATTTGACGACGTGGACAAATGGACGATAATCAAGATCCGCAGCGGGCGCAAGCCCATCCGATGCAACCGATGCAACCGATGCAGCAGCAGCACATGGCGCTGCGAGACCCAGATGACGCCGAGATGGCGGATGCTCAACGGCTTAAAGACGAGTCTGAGGAGCAGGAGCCCACAGATGAGTTGGAGCAGCTCCGGTATCTACATTCAAAGCTCTCCCGTCCAGGCTTCGCTGACCATGGCAACAGAGCACGAGCCAGAGCGATGAATCAACCCGCTATCTCTGAGAGCGATTCAGAGAAGCACAGAAGAGGTATAGAGGATGCTAAAGTCCAGATGCGTGAGCTCGAGATGGCGCAGGTAGGAACCCAACGCGCTATTGAGACTAAAAATGAGATTGCCAATCTCATGGAGAAAGCGAAGACTAACGACGGGTTGCGAGAAACCCGAGCAGCGCAAATCCGAGAGGTCCGTCGAATCTGCTGCGTGTACCTCCAGGATCTGATGATGGCTTCCGACCAGACATCTTGGTCAGTTAGCGAGATGCTGACGAGAATCGAGTCCTTATATGAAAAGGATATGCTTGATCGTGACAACGCGATTCTTGATCGTGACGAGACAATCCGGACATTGCAGCAGTTACCGAGTGTCCGGAATTTCTTCGACGCTGCAACCAAGGACACTCGGCAGGCGTCCAGGTCACCTTCGGGAAGACCTGAGGACTTCCGAAGAATGACAGTTGCTGGACAACGCGAAGATGCTCTTTCAGAGGAGGTCGAGCTCCAAGCGCCGCAGCGGGATCCAGGCCATCCAATACAACCGATGCAACAGCCAGATGATGCCGAGAAGGCGGAGATTCGAGCACGACTCCTCTCACTTTATCATAACATCGGTGTTGATCTTCCTTGGATTAGGGAACTATTGTAAGTTTCGTAGCCAGCTCCTCGTATCAGGCACATTGTTCTGTCCACTGACTATGGGCAGGTCGGGTGGGATCAGGCCCAACGAATGGGGCTCCCCTCCAGGGGAACCCCTCGAGATCACCGCGCGATTAGACGCCATGTTAGACGCATGGCGTCGGGATGAAGGGGCAGAATTACGGCCAATCGACGACAATATTAGACGTCAGCTTGCGGTGGCCGAGGCACGATTACATGTATCCCAAGACCGTTGCAGGCGTGTGGAAGCAGAGGCCTGCCGTTTGCTTGCAGAGGCGACCGAGCTTCGCACAAACAATGACAGTCGGGCTGCAGAGCTGAGGTATGTCTTGAAGCACGTCGGGGAAGGCGCCTCATTCTGACCATTGACCACGTATAGACAATTTTGGATTGAGCTCGAGGCCCACTCCGCCGAGTTCGCTTTGTCTGCTATGGATCCACCATCTGGTGATGCTTCTGATGCCATGGGACAATCCAGCTCGGGCGACGATGTACCGGATTCTGCTCCAGCTCCAGCTCTTGGAGACTGAGAACGATGATATATGCTTTCCGATATGACTTTTTCTGAGCGCAGATTGATTCCCTCCCGGCCATCATGAATTTGGCGGTTTGTGTCAACCATGATCCCGGGAGCAATCTCTGATGCCAATCCTCTCCTGCCCATCGTGTGCACTTGGCGGTTTGTGTCAAGCCATGATGCCAGGACAGGATATTGATACACCAACCGGATGTTGCTGCCACTCAAGAGTCTTGAAGCCAGCAAACCGGGTGCTGTATATATCTCCACAAAAGTAGAAATGATCACTTCTGCAATCATTGTTTCACCCTCAAGTGATTGTCAATCCCTCAATTGCCGTTGTCGTCCATGTGTACCTTCACCCAACGTGCAGGTCATAGCTCCCAGCGGCTGCCCATTGAACAAAGGACCGAATGAAGTTGTTCCTACGAGGTGTGACCGTGGTGAAAGCCAGGGGGATTGATTGATACCATCGCAAAGGCAGCTCGAGGCCCAAACAGATGACATTCTCAAAGAATTATCCCCTTCACAGGACTGTCGAGATGATGACCATTGATTGAAACCAGTCACTCATCTGGGTGTCTCAGCCATTCGATGAGCGACTGCGCCATCTCAGAGACTTATAGTTCCTCCAAAGACGAAGTCTTTATTGAGACAGAGCCCGCAGGATGATCGTTCCGAAGAAGAACTTGTTTTGAACACTCTTCAACTCGAAAGCTCTACTCCTCAGCTCAGAGTCCCTCTCGCGTTTGTTCTCCTCACCCGCTCTTCGGTCCATGCACTTTGCAGAATGTCCATCGAGGGGAAGACTCAGTATTCGGAAGTAAAGCCCACTCTCAATTCCGTCTCTCTCCAAACTTCTCCTTCCTGTATAGCTTTCAAGCCAGATCGTTGGAGTTGCTGTCCTTCAAGAGAGAAGCCAGAGGTTCAAATGGTATGCAAGGAAGCATAAGCCACCTGGGATGGCCAAGCACTGCGTCTTAGTGTCTGGTGTATCGCCCACCACATGTCGACCACGACCAAAGCAGCACAGCTCAGTACTAGGCACTGCTCAGAGAGACAATCTCTTGCGAATCTGTTGCGGCACGGGCAATTGTTTATGTCATCTTTGTTCATGCGAGGCATAATACATACCATGATATTCTGTAGGCTTGCGCAAGCCTTCCATGCGCTCCTAGTCATCTCATACATCAAAGTAGAGGGTGAACGCCCGCACGTGATGCAGGGAATCTTTCCTGAGCAGAGTCTCATCCCGGGTATCGATCGGTCACGCTCTCGCCTCCGCCATGCCGTGGTATAATATAAGCAGGCTTTTCCATCATCATCCTCCAATTCTTTCAACCGCCACGCCCTCTTCCTCTACCAGGTCCTCCTCTGCCCCGACCGCGTCCCCTCTCGCCCCGTCCACCACCGTGATCTCCCCGGCCGCCCATGCCGCCTCTAGCTCCGCGCTGACTCTGCTGATTTGCCTGCTGCTCCTTGACGGTATCCACGACTTCATCTGGTACTCGCAAATACTTGATCTGTCCATAATGTCAGCCTCCCATTCCACACCCAGTAGTCTCGGAAGCTCCCACGTTATTCCCTCTCACGTAACATTCTGCTAATCTGAAGAACTTGTCGCCATCGGGACTTGTTTGTACGACTTCCTTGAGGGTGATGTTCATGTATGTGTCGCAGCTGACAAGATGACCGTTCAGAGTCTCGCCGGTCTTGAGTTCAACAAGCATGGGATGGCCTTGCGCTGCGGTGAGGAGGCCGAGAGGAAGCTGCGAATTGCGACATCAGTGTTAGTAGATGTTTTGAGGGACAGAGAATGTGATTTGAGTCATGGATAAAACTTACCATGTCGGCGACGGTATGGTGAAGTGAGGGATGATGTTTAAACCTGCCTCAGTTGCTGCATTGGATGAATCGACGTTGTTGATGCGCTCGGGACGCTCCGCACGACGCCATTACGGAGCTCAAGATCTACCAAGTGTCAGAATCGCCATGGACCACCGAGGCACGCAGTAGGATAAGGTACTCTTTTTCAAAGAGAATGTGATTGCAATGAAAGGCAATGAAGTTAGCTCAGTATACACATTGACAGGCTTACCTTATGCTAGTCGCATTAAACGTGGCAGCCGCATTCGGTGCTTCGCTCGTCGTGCAAAGTTACATGACATTGGAACCTTTGGCTCTCCGCACGGGCTGGTGAGCCGACGATAACGGTGGTTTTGGAAGACGCTTAGACAACTACATACGGGAGCAGTCACAGGAGTCACGATGCAGGTTTTCGTACATAAACACGTACGAAAGAGTCTGTTGTGGAGATTGGACGTGTGATTCAAATTATCCACGACAGAGCATACAAGCATACAAGCATACAGACGCAAGACCCTGCAAACCCGGTGTCCATCGCGACGGGACATATGTTGGTCAATCGTTGCAGGATACCACAAGACCAAATCAGTAAGCAGACAGGAGAGAGAGGCAGAAGGTGCCTGAATACCAGCTATCATCTCAACCTTCCGAAAAGATCGGGGCGCTCAATCTCATGGGTACTGTGCACCGTGGAAACGTTCTTGCGCGTGTCCACCTCTCCTGTCGGTTTCCTAATCCGCGAGGTCTGCTCTAGCCGAGCCCTTCGGCTTCGACTGCCCATCAAGCTCAGGCTGCTCATCGAGCTGCTCATCGATGACCTCCTGGTAGGCGACGAAATCGCCTCGCGAAAATCACCCACGGTGGCATATTTGCCATGGTAGGCCTCGTGAACATCACGAAGAACCTCGGCATCCTCATCGGCGTCCTTGACAGCCAATGCATCGAAAGCGTTGCGTTCTCCATCCACCATTGCGCTGGCTTGACGAAGAGGGCGAGCATCTGCATTCTTCGGCTTGGTAGCCTTCAGCTCACGAGTCTTCGTGGTAGCCAGTGGCTCATCATCGGTAAGGTTGAGCTTCTTGCCCCAATGTTCTTCGATTGCAGGGCCATACTGCGCCCATATCTTTGTGAGCACATTCTGTGCAACCCAGACAGGCGGCCAAGCCTTGGTTCCTGCCTTGTTGTGCACCGAGAGCTGCTTTGCGCAGCCAACAGGAGGGAAGCCTTTTGGGTACAGCTTCTTCTCCCATTGACGCCAATCAACATCTGCCGGAAACTTGTGTTCGACATCCGCGAAGTCGAAGCCATCCAGTCTCTGGAGTCCCCAGAAATCAATCGGATGGTCGTGGACCATGTGGCATTTCATCCCGAATGCGCACTCCTTCATCGAGTGGGTGGCTTTGACCCAAGTACAAGTGAGACCATCCTTGAGGCATCCATCATAACCTGTCATATTGTGGTTGCACTCAATCTTCTTGGCCCGGCACGGGACGCAACTAGCGGCCAGGTACGCAGTGCGTAGCCTACGGAGATTCAAGGTTCGCGGGAGCAGTGAAGGATGATTGGTAGCATACTTACCACTTGACTTGCTCCTTGGGGTCCTTGATGTTGGCATACTCTGCCCATTTACCACGGCCAATGAATGCCATACCCTTGGAATCGCCATGCTTCTTGATGTCATTCTCAAGCTTTTCTTCCGCCTTCGTGACCTTTGATCCAGGAGGCGGGTAATTCAAATCAGCTGCCGTCAAGGGACGACCAACTCTGCCCCCGGGGCGCGTCTGCTTCTTGAAGGTGTCCCCTGGAGGGAGCTTGGCATCGGTCGCCTTCGGAGTCGACTGAACTGGCTCGACAGGCTTTGCCGGGGCAGTGTTCGGCCGCTCGAATAACGAGGTCTGAATCTGAGGAAAATTAGCACAAAAGCAGGATTGACGAGCAGAAGACGACTTAGGAAGTTTTTGGAGTTGTTTGTGTTTACCTTGTTGGAGTTTTCCTCCGGAATCAAGACCGACTGCCGCTGCGGGTGCTGATCTACACCCTGCGGGGGAGTCTGCATCATCGGTGGTCCATGAGCACCTTGCGTCCCCACCGGCGCATCACCTGGCTGGAAGCCCTGTTACTGCACCGGCGCGTAGCCTGGAAAGCCCGCCGCATGGTAGCTCGAGTGGCCCATCGGAGCCGCATAGACTTGCGGCTGCATCGGCGCATAGTGCTGCTGATGCGGCTCTGGTGCAGGAGGCAGCAGCGGCCCCGTGTTGCCTAGACCCGGAGACCAAATGCCTCGCGCTCTGAATACAGTCAGTGGACAGAACGGTCAACAGTAGCAGTGGGACTTACTCCGTAATCCTCGTCACCTGCATCGCATGTTCATTACTGAACGGGGCGGTTGCCATCAGTCTCCGAATCTCAGCCTTGTCGGCCTCGTTCGGGTAGCGCAGCTGCGCTGGCATCGTGTTCTGTATCTGGTAGCCATAGGCATTTCCATATGGTCGATTGTAATCCATGACTTCACGTCTTATCGTAATGAATGAAGGTGATGTTGTAGCGAAGGAGGGTCCCCAGCTGGAATCAAAACATCGCTGGTTGGCAGTGTGGCTAGCGCGCCAAAGCCATAACGCATAGCTTTCATCGCCTTGCCAGAATTGTTTCCCTCCTCGTACACGTCAACAAGCCACCACTCGATTGCTGGTAAGATGTCGGACAACTACGACGCCCAGAGCGCTATGTATAGTCAATTTGGCAACGATGATCACACGGTGGATCCCGGGAGACCGCGATGCCACAGATGCACAGTCAATGGATATTGGGGAGTATGTGCCTCGAAGCCGCCTCTTGGAGACTCACTCGCTAATCTTCATCCACAGTGCGATTGGACGGGCGGCGGCGGTCGCAAATGCAAGTTCTGTCGGCCGAGAGAACGCTGCGAGTGCCACAGCACTACGCACACGATGGAGTGAGTACCAGGCCCCACTGCCGTCACCGAACCAAACGCCTCTGCGCGTTGGTGAATGCGCAATGGTGAAAGATTGCAGTCCCAGAGAGAGCACTCGAATCGCTTCCTTGTTGTCAGAGAGATTGCTGACCTTTCGCCCTCTGCCTTTAGGTCCTATTACCGCCGTAATTCATGGCCCTTGCCCGATTACGATGATCACCGCTTCGAGCCCGCGATGAGGAACGCGCCTGGCACTGGTCGCCATCCCAACCGTGGGATGAATAGACAGCCAGCAGCACAGCAGCAGCAGCAGTCTGCCCGTAAGTTTTCAACCTTCGCGCGCAAAGTCTCGAAGACATGAATTGCTGCGTGTGTGACCGCCGAGCAAAGATGCTAACCTGTTTCCAGCCCCGATGGACCAGACGATTCTGCAACTGGTTAGGACTTTGGTCCAACAGCAGCAGATGCCACCTCCCGCTGCGCCTGTTGTAGTTCACAACAACTTCAACAGCCACAGGTCCAGAGATGATGATGACCACGATTCGCGTACGATTCGTAGTAATACCAACAGAGATAGGAGCCGTAGCCCACGGCCCTCTCCTGCTTATGGGTACCGCGAGCGTGACGACTTCCAAGGTGATCGTTACAGGGAGGACCGCCGCCGAGAGCAGCGTCGACAATTTGGAGAGGGGTCTCGCCTTGAGCGCGATGTGACACAGTGGCAGCGCAACACAGCTGATGCTGGTGAGCAATTCCCCTTCATTTGGACTTTGGCACGACTGACATTCAGCAGAGCGCCGTCCTTCAACAGTGTCTCGGAACGCCAATTACGGCCGTCTGAGACAGAACGACGGCGGAGACCTGTTTGCTGGCCGCAGTAGAAGCCAGGGACAGCATGATGCGCGAGGCTATGCTCAGCGGAGTTCTCGAGCCGGCCCAAGTGGCAGGCCGTTCGATTCCCGCGCGACGGAGCCAGCGTCTCGCATGGCCCACACGCCCGCACCGCCCAACCTGGCAGCGGCGATAAACGATTTTGCGGCTCCAGCTGGCCAGCAGCAAGCTGCACCGAACCTGGCAGCGGAATTGAACGATTTTGCGGCTCCAGCTGGCCAGCAGCAAGCTGCACCGAACCTGGCAGCGGAATTGAACGATTTTGCGGCTCCAGCTGGCCAGCAGCAAGCTGCACCGAACCTGGCAGCGGCATTGAACGATTTTGCGGCTCCAGCTGGCCAGCAGCAAGCTGCACCACCAGTCGGCGATGATTACCCGAGTGCGATGGAACATGATGCTCTACGCACAGTCGATGACGATGAAGCCGAGGACCGTCGCCGGGACCGTCGCATCAATGCTGGACTCGGTTCTCAGAGCTCGGAGTCTGATTCGACGATGCCTCTGCAACGCGGGCGGGCTGCTCGTAATGGACTCTCCCGCAAGCAGTACATGCAGAAGGATGACACTTGCCGTCATTGCGGCAACAAGGGCCATTGGGCTCGTTCGTGCCCCCAGAAGCGCCGGTAGATGACACTGATGCATTGCGATTGTGCTGATTCTCTACTCCCCCTTGTCTCGATGCTTACATGCACGAACAAGCGGGAGAACTATTCCCTCCCCTTCGTTTCATCGCCAGTGGGCGTGAACGAGCGGGAGATGTTGTCCCTCCCCTTCGTTTCATCGCCAGAGGGCGTGAACGAGCGGGAGATGTTGTCCCTCCCCTTCGTTTCGTCGCCAGTGGGCGTGAACGAGCGGGAGACGCACTCCGCGCTGTCTCGTTGCCTCGGTGCACGAACAATGCGGTTCCAACTCTTTACTTCGTAGTGATTAAAAGCATTGTAAAAGCCCTCTCTTCCATCTCAACATCGTATGTATCGACGTGAAGTCTGAGTAGAGTTACGAAATGTCTACCATAGGTGTACTTCGGATTTCGCCGTCCGCCATTGCCCGAGGCGCCGCTCCTTGTCTTTCTTCGCACTCCACCTCACCTTCCATTGTCTGTCATTCTATTGCGATCCCTATCTGTCTCGGACGAACAAAGCCCACCATGCTTCGTACAGCCTCTTCACGCACAACAGCTATGCATTCAAGCTACGCTATACGGTCCTCTCATATTTCCATCCGCCAAGATGCTGAATATATATACCGAGTGCCGTCTCCGAAGGGACTCTGGCAAGAATAGAAAGAGGGCAGACTGAATGATTAGAGACGATGACAATGGCACAAAGGAGCGAGCTGCTTGTCGCATATCAGAAAGATCGTTGGCATTCTACAGCACGGTGGTGAGACGGCACGAGGAGATTTGACGCAAGGAACGCATTTGAGTTCTATATGCATGCATCTCACTGGTTGACTGGAGGATGAGGATAAGCCCCAAACCACCAGGCAAGCTACAGAGAGAGCTCAATTATCACCGATGCATGGCTGTCTCGTACGACAAGAACATGCAGCGGTGTGTAATTTGTGCCTCGACGGCACTGTCCGTGGCTGCCGTATCTTGAACAACGGCAGTGACATGGAGAGTGCTGATCTGTGCCTCGACGGCACTGTCCATGGCTGCCGTGTCTTGAGCAATGGCAGAGACATGGAAAGTGCTGGAGAAGTTTAGCTGCAAGATACAGCTCATCGACGGCCAAACTCGACGTCCTCTGCGTCCTCCACGGAAGGAGACGGGAAGTTGTTGATCGGAAAGCCATACACATCTGAACGGCTCGCGCCGAGACCAACAAGGCCAAGACCAGAGCTGCTCGATGGTGCAGAGCTGCCGAATCGTTTAGCCGGTGGCGGCCGGTTGAGGATGCCATCAGCGTATTCAGCGGGTTCCGCGGAACGGCATCACTCTCCTTCATCTTACCATGGGTATCTTCGACAACCTCATGAGCAGCCATCGCGTTGGGCGCGGGCACATCAGCCACTTTTGTAGCAAGATTGGAATCAAAGCTCTCACGCTCCTTCCAAGCCTTGGGCCTGATGCTCCTTCTCTATATTCTCATATCCGCTTGGAGTCATGCCATTGTAGCCGGAGGGATCTACACCGACAATCTTCTTGGAGCCCGCTGCTGGGTCATCGTAATGCCAAACGTCTGTGGTGCCAAATCAGAATCAAATCATGGCTTCAATCGGGCATGGATTTAACATACGAGGGTTCTCGCCTCCAATGCACTTGGGTCCGGTGCAATGTTGTTTCCACCGCGCTCCACCAGGGAATTGCCAATCATGCCAAGGTCTCGTGGACGTGCCTTGCAGCTGAACTTTTCTGTCAGCTCCAGCCTTCTTAACGTGTTCGTCAAAAACGTTTCGCTCGACATCGGCAAATGCTTTCTGTCCTGTGGAAGAATGTCAGCAAAGCCTCACAAAATCCGAACGCTGCGACAACTCACTCTTCTTCAGAGCTGTGAGCTCCCCCATCGAATCGGTCATCGTCTTGTTGATGCTGCCCTTGACATGGTCCGACATCGCGATTGCCACGGCGCCATCCTTCTCTTTCTGCTCAACCTCTCGAACCTCATTGCGCAGTTCGGAGACTGGCGCCCCATACTCCATGCGCAATGCTTGAATCTTCGCTTCAAGCTCCGTCTGGATTTCATCAATCCGCCCCTTCTTCCAGCGTCTCGATTCGACCAGCGATTTCTCCTCTTTCTCGAGAGAATCAACCTCGGTGCCGAACTATTAAGAGTGATTGACCGTCTATGTTGGTAGTGCTTTCACGGATCGTCTTACTCCTGGAACATCAGTCTTAGCCCGCTGCGAAAATGCGCAGTTGGGACATCCGGGCATTTGGCTCTCGAGCGCGGGAACGGCGGAGGCTGCCAATCATGGCCGCAGGCCTTTTGCCTCTGAGCAGGAGCAGGAGCAGGAGCAGGAGCAGGAACAGGAATCGCCTTCTTTGGTGCTTTGCATAAGTCTGTCCATGACTTCTTGGGCATCGGATCGGGAACCGCGTCTGCGGTATCTGGCATCGGCTGCGCATCGGGTGACATCGCTCTCGCTTGTAGCGGAGCATGTGAATTTCTACCTCTGAATCGAACGTCGTCGTCCGCGCTCATCGTTGCTGGCTGTGGTGGTGCCATTGCTGACGAATGATGGTGGAGCAGTGCTGCCGGGGGATATGCAGCCAAAGCCAAAGTGTCCGCAAACTTCAAAGCTTGGCAAACGGCCCGACTTATGGACAAGATACACAGAGTTCTGCACAATCTTGAGAGATATCCAAAACTGTGAAAGTGGAAATCGTTCAACAAGAAACTCATGCCATTGAACTCATGTAAACGACCTCAACATTGCTCTCTCCAGACGGTCGTTAGTTTTGGAATCATGAAGAGCATTTGCATTGGTAGGGTCGCTCGACACATGCCAGAGAGGCCACAGGCAATGATTCTTATTTTGGCAGCTCTGGAGAGGACCATGAAAGTAGTCGCATTGCTCATACTACATGATATATTGAGCTTCGCCACGAGCAAGGGAGATACTAGCAGGCCAAGCAGCAGAAAATTTGCCACAGACAATGCTTTGTTGTTGACGGTTGCAAGGGTGCCCTTTCTAGCAGACCGAGCAAGACGACATCAACAAAGCATTGGTGTGACAAGTTCTGGTGCGAGGTTGCCATCTTCCGCGTTTGAAGCATGATCATTCTTCATCCATCATCCATCACCCAGCACGAATCATGCCCGGGCACGAAATGCAAGCCAGTAACCTATACAGAGGCATCATCAGCTTGCAGAGAACACTGCTGTAGGATGCCATCACTGGCAAACCATACAGGAGTGGATGCAGCTTGCAGCAACCAGCAGAGAACACTGCTGCAGGATGCCATCACTGGCAAACCATGCAGGAGTGGATGCAGCATTCCAACATCCCTCTAAAATACCGGTATCATCCATGAATCATGCACCGGTAGAGCCGACAGCAGCAAAAACAGCCGCAGCCAGGTCTCGGGTGACCTGTTTCGCGATATCTAGGTCGCGATCTTCCTCGGTTATTGCGTCGAGATTGCCGTTCGATCTGCTGACTTGGACGTTCGGTGGATAGCCAGCAGCCCCACAAGCAGCCGTCAGTGCTGGGTTGGCCTTGTGCGTGACCCCCAGGTCGCTTTTCTCCTGCTTGATTGTGTCGAGCTCAGTGCTTATCTTCTCGATCAGGGCAGCCGCCATGTTCAGCTCAGTTTCCACCCGATCGCACTCATCATGCGAATATTCTGCCATGATCGCCACAGTCGCTTTAATTGTGTCGTAGTCATCACGCTGCTTGAGTCTGGCCAGCTGCGTCTGTTTCTGGTTAGCTGCCGAGCACTGCGCAACGCTCCATGATTGATCTCACCTTTGGCTTATCGGTCTGTCGTTGCCAGAAGTCTAACACCTTCAATATGTTGCTCTCGACATTGGACAAGCGTCCAATCTCGACCATCGCGCTGCTATACGCTCTCCATTGCTTGGGAGTTAAGACATTCTCTGCAGTGTTGACCGAAATTCCCGCGGTGGCAACATTAAATCCTCCATGCTTCTTGGCTGAGCAACAAAGCTCAGTTCCGAGGGCCTCGCCTATGCCCGCCTGTGCATCGGTCAAAACGTCGAGCAGCACAAACTGATGATACTTGAATCCTCGCGTTGGGTGCAAGTGCTGAAGCACGAGCAGCGCAAGTCGAAAGTGGTCGGGGCTGTCTGAGCCAAGATGCCGATGTCTGCGGAGGCGGTCATACCCACGGCCACTCCAGCCAGTTTCAAACTTGAACAAAATATGATCCTTCCCGGCTGCACGAGCAGCGGCGAGGACATGCCTGTTTTCTCGAACAAAATCTCGAACTTTATCCTTGAAAGTATTCGCATTGATGGTCGAATAGAAGGTGTTCGCGGCAGCCCTGGTGGCGACCATATTCAAGTAGATTCGGTCAATTGCAGTCTGGAGCGAACTGCCTTGCCTGCTGAATCTACCAGTTGGATCGAGCCTTAATCCAGCTCCCACTTCCATGGCATCAAGGAAGTCGTCAAACTCTGCACAAGTCAGGCCACAGCCATCCCTGTCTGCAATGCACTGGATATAGATGACTGCATCGAGATCGGCTGCGGACAGTGGCAGGTCTGCTGGCAGTCGTATGGCAGGCTTTGGTCCTCGCCGCTGGGCAGCATGCTGTGGCAGAGTCATATCGAGCACTTTTTCCAGAACATCGGTCCTCAACTGCGCAAGCAGGAAGAGCCCATCGGCACGCCACGCCTTCCCTCTCGCTATACGAGATGTAGCAGGGTAATCGGAAAATCTCTCCTGCGTTCTGGTCAGGCCGGCAAGGGATACGTACATACGTGATGTAAATGCAACGCCCGCGAAGATGTGAATCCTTGTGGGTGAGTGTGAGCGAGGGAATTGAACTTACATTGGCGTCCTGGACAGAGTCCAACAACTCCAGTAGGCCTTCGCCGTTGGCGAGCTTCATCAGCATCTCTTTTTGGTGGTCCGACAGGAACACAGGTTTAATCGGTCCTCCCTGAGGCGGGGCATTCCCGCCAGCGAAATTGAATGGCAGACGACTTTGGGCCATCTTGCGGGTTCGTGGTGGTGTGAGGTTGCAGGTCTGGCAAGAACAACGACAAGCTCCTGCAGGCGCACGTCGGAAACCGGCCTTGGCATTCGTTAGCATGGAACTGGACACAGCTGTCAAGATGAGAATTATTCATTGAAGTCGCTCATTTGATTTCGTCTCTCTGTTATCTAATGAGCCACTTCGCTAATGCAAAGGCTCTTCGTGGTCCCAAAAGCGACGATTGTCTCGACAGCGATTGACACAAGTTTAACAATAAGTGGTCCGGTTCAATGATTCTCAGCTTGACAGCTATGGAACTGGAACTGGAGATGGAGACGACGACGAGAGCGAATTTGGAACGGCAGAGACAGATGAGATTCACCAAATTTCATTCGAGCGATATTTAACCCAATTTGTGCATTTGCACGTAGTTTTTACGTGGCCAGGAGGACCAACATCAGAAAGTATGTTATTGTCGACGGGAACGCAAATCCTACATGACCAACAGGGCGAACATCAGAATGTGCGTTGCCGGATCTTTGAGAGAGTGCATTCTGCGTGGTCCGAAGACCAACATCAGTATGCAGCTGCTCGTTCACCTCATTCCTTCTTCTTACGCTCCCGCTCCTTCCTCAACACATCCAACTGCTAATCCACGACTGGATTCCCAAAGCCAACATCAGTATGATCAATCGCTCTCAGATTGCGCAATGCCTCTGGTAGAGCGGGTTGCACATAGTGTCTTGGGTCCGGGTACCATCTGTCCGAAGGTGCCCACGAGAGACTAGGGCGTAATCGTACTTCATGAACAGATCAAGGCCCATGGCGTGATCGTCCTGAGCAAGCTTGAACATCCCGAATATCATGTTGTCTGTGTTGTCAGACACAGTGTTGATGTTGTCATTAAGCCGGATCACACCTTGGGCAGTCCGGTCAATGGCCTTACCCTTGGAATTGAGGACAGATACATCGAGATTCTTCGCCCGTTCCTTCATCTCAGCGTTGTCGCTCATCACCTGCTTCATTTGGATCCTCAGCTCCTGGAACATCGGCGAAGCCTCGACCAGCTCGTTCGGCAGCTTGGTCTTCATCGCTGCCATCTCTGCAGCCATGTCGTCATTATGTGCTTTCCTGATAGCCTTCATCTCTTCGATCTGATCAGGTTGTGTTCTCGCTCTACCTTGGCGATGGCCCTTTTACTCTGACCCTGAACATCAATCAGGTCCTGCTCCAATGACTCAACTTCACTCTCTGAGCGAGCCAGTTCACTTTCTGGTTGTTCTTCCACCTCTGAAGCTCGGCAAAGCGGTCTTTGACATTCTGCTTCATCTCAGAAATCTTCGAATCCATCCGCCTGTCGACATCAGCCTTCACGTCGGCTGTGACGCTGGCTGCGAGACGCCCTAGCTCCGCCTTGGCCTCGCAGTGGTCATCTTCTCGCTCCTTCTTCAGCCTCTCGTTCGTGAGCTTCACGTTTTTGAGCTCTTCCCTCATTATTGCGAGCTCGTCCCAGTACTTGTCCTCAACGTGCTGCATGCCATCCTCGCTAATCGCGTTTTGCTGGTTCATCAACAGTGTAAACCCACCTGCGAGTCCCTTGACCGTGGGCTTCACCGCGGCAGAAACCTCGTCGAAGGTCCTCTTGAACTCACGCTCAACCATCTGCATCGCTACGTGGCCGTGCATCTTGAACTTGGTCGAAGGTTCGTCCGATCCAGCCCAATCATCCGGCGCGATCGCATGGCGAATCAGCTGCTTCAGCCAATCTAAGCTATGCATTAGCAGGATCAGCGTAGCAAGTATGGAAGGCTTACGGGTGTCCAATCGGCCGTCCGCTCTCTCAATCTCTTCAACATGATCTTCATCAGTGGCCAATTGACCTGCGCCCGACGGTGCGGCATCGCTGGCATCGGCGCTCCCAAAGGCGCGCACAGTGGAATCAGTGGCATCGTTGTGCGGCGTGCACGATTGAATCGTTCATGTCGGTGGGTCCAAGTCCTCCATGGCCTGTCGTTTCAGGGACGTTTGGGATCTGGGAGTTTCAGTGATGGTTGGAAAAGATGCCAGCGAGTGCAGACTTTCCATTTCTCTGAAGTGAAGTCGGGGCTCGTCAGAGCGAGCGTGGTCGCAGCTTCCATCTTTGTGGCGGTCAAGTCTGCCATGGCCTGTTGTTTGCAGGGACATCTGGCAGACTACATGTGATGGTAGAAGGAGCCAGATTGGTAGAGTGAAGTCGATCGGTCGAGTGAAGTCGATCGAACTATTTCTCACTCGTCGCAGCGGTAGAGTGAAGTCGATGGACTTCATCAGGATCTTCCCCGCGAGAGTGGCTGGCATGATTACACTTCTCAGCTTTCCAAGTGCCGCTCTACAGACTACAAGAATGAGCTACCCGCCAACAGCGTAGTGATCAAAATTGAAATGGAAGTGCATGAATACCCTTTAGCAGAAGGAGCGCCTGAGAAGGGAGGCAGATCATAGTGGGGGGAGACGTTGCCGACTGAGTCTCTCTAGCCATGACCAAATCCATCCACCAGAGTCTCATCTGTTATCAGCGAAGGATCGCACACCCATAGGAGATCAATAGTGTGTGGGTTGGGAGGACAGGTCGCGGTCGGGCAGGTGGCCAATGGAGGCGCTTTTCTCTCTCGAATGCCAGGTCTCGACTCTGCTAATCGGAAGGCTTTCCATGGGCCCAAAGACATTTGCAACGCCGAGAGGACATCTATTGTGAGCTGCATAGGCTCATGTGACTCGAACCCAGGTGCTGCCAATCGGGCCGTTTCAGCGCTGTCGATATGAGCAATTTCCAATTAGCATTTCGCTTTTCAAGATAATCACCATGCGTACGCTCTTTCCATGGAGAGGATGCCCTTGGAGACACCGAAAGCCTTTGGACTGGCACGGTCGCTGGCTAAATGGCAGAGATGCTTAGACGACAGAGAGCACGTAATGTAAAACCCTCATATCGACAGCTCTGGTGGGGAAAGCACGCAGCCAGGCAGGCCGCAGCCAGACAGTCTTAGGGTTAAGGCCATCGTCGACAATTCATCACCCTCATTCGTCTCGTTCTGTATCTCCTGACCCGTTGTGGGATTCGGAACATTCTCCAATGGCGTCAATGGGGTATGGGGTTCTCGGCAATCAAACCCAGGCTCTGGAGTCGAAGTACGTTCGACTAACGTTCACACGTGCATTCTTACAGCAGCGAAAGACCTATTGGAGGAGTCATACCGCTAGGAGGATGGTTGTGAGCTCGGGACGCCATCTCTTGCTATAGTTACGGCCGTGGTCATGGTCGCAAAAGTCCCAGACATACACGCATGTCCATTCATGCACCAAGTTTCTGGCTTATTCACTCAAGTCCACTCACTCACTCTTTTTTGTTTGGTTGTTTCATCACGGTGTTGGGGTGGAGCGAATGTGAGGTCTGGTGAAGTGATCCACTGACGTGCGCTCCTGCCTCTTTTGGTTTCCAGGAATCTGACCTCACTTCTAGATCCACGCACCTGTTTTACTGACACCGCCAAGCAAGAATGGCGGCTCCGGTTGAACCAGTCATGAGATCACTGGCGCTAAGCATGAGAGCTGATGAACAAAGAGATACCTCTTGGAGTTATGAGTATCTACATTCCACCCTCTCTCGATCAGGCTTCGCTGACACTAGCAACAGTGCACAATGGAAAGCGATGAACCAAGCCGCTATCTCTGATAGCGATGCAGAGAAGCACAGAGAAGGTATAGAGGATGCTAATGTGCAGATGCGAATGCTCGAGATGTCGCGGGTACGTGCCCAAGGCGCACTCCAGATTGCTGAAAAGAACAAAAATAAGAGCTCCAGTATACTACAACAAATGGCGACTGGCGATTTGGCCGAGTCGCGGCGTGCTCAAATTGTGAATATTCAGAACATCCGCCGGGCGGAGTGGGTTCACCTGAATGCCACCCACAAGTTCGACCGCCCAGAGCACCGTGCTGGCCTCTTCGACTTGCCCACAATTAACGGCACGGCACAGGAAGGATTCCTGCAGGTATGTATAGTTTCCAGAGCGATGTGAACGTGTGCTGACATTATGCAATGCAGCCATCGGCCACAGGTCATGGGTTGCGACGCCTCCAGGATTTCATGGCTTCCGACCAGACATCTTGGTCAGTTAGCGAGATGGAGACGAGAATCGAGTTCTTATATGAAGAGAATAGATACTGGCAGCAAAAGGTGCGTGATTCGGAAAAGACAATCCGGACATTGCAGCAGAAGCTAGACGATTTCGTGGGTGGTGCCCAGAATTTTCTCAAGCAGAAGCTAGATGATGTCGTGGGTGGTTTTCAGAATGTTTTCAACGCTGCACCCAAGGACACTCGGCAGGCGTCCAGGTCACCTTCGGGGAGACCTGAAAAGATCCGAAGAATGACAGTTGCTGGACAACGCGAAGATGCTCTTTATTCGTCTTTCGAGAACGAGAGTTTCGGTGCTGGCACTCTAGGAACACCAGTCCCCATCACAAGGAGCGGGGGACGACGATTTGCGGCTCCTGAGCCGGTGCTTGATAGCACGATTAATGCCCGGGAGACTCCAGAGGTCTCGAGAGGATCCAGGATGATACGGCCTCTTCAAAGAGCACCCGGACCCTCCGTTTCGAGGCCGATTACGCCAGATTCAAGGTCCATGGTGATGGTTTCATCCAATGAGCCGGACTCAACGCCCAGGATGCCAGATGAGTCGGAAATCGTGACGCCGATTGAGGATGTGCTTGCCGTCTTGTCGTTGTTTGATGATGATGACCAGGAATTTATTGACATGCTCACGCCGCATCTGGCACAACATCGGAGCGTAGATGGCTTCAAGAATCTGACGAGAGCCGTGAGAAAGTCGAAACATAGTGCGAGTGCTGCCAAATGCGCGAACTCGCGACTTTGGAAGGGCGAAGATGAGGATTTGACCGAGGCTATAGGCTCGTGTCGATATTGCATGAAGCACTCCCTGCTATGCATCCGATTGAGTTCGACGTCGAAGGAGATTCTTTGCCTTCCACCAGCTGAACGACAAGGCGTTGAGGAGTCCAGTATCGACTATTGGATCAAGCCGCGGCGGTGATGGTGTTGATTATTCCACCCGGATTTATTGCAGCGATTGCAAGCACATTGACGTTATGTGTATGCTGCCCTTGTTTGGCACTGCAGATACCGCAATGATGTACTATATTGACGTTATGTGTATGCTGCCCTTGTTTGGCACTGCAGATACCGCAATGATGTACTATATTGACGTTATGTGTGTGCTGCCCTTGTTTGGCACTGCAGATAACGCAATTGCATACGATGATGGCATCAATCAAAGCTCGATGAAGGAGAATGATTCAATGCTATTCCGACACACGTCGAAGCACTGTACTTGTCTGTGGACAACCAGGACTCGATGCGCTCGGAATAGTAGTTGAAAGAAAAGGCACGCTTGCACACATGATTCCATGGTCCCAGGGGATGGTGTTTGTTGGCGCTTGAATAGCACACCTACACCACCTCTGGCCCTGTACGTGTCCTGCTTGTATGTTGCCATAGTCGACAAGATACAGTTCATATGTTATTTGCTTGTTTGACACTCAAATCTGCGCCATGTGATATTTCCCTGTCGTCCGGTTCTGCCTGGATGTTGCTAAATGCGCAAGTAGTCGCCAATCAAGTCATACCTTCTCGCTTCGCCTATTCTTGATCGTCTGTAGCCTTCGCTCATGATTGAGTTAGGATTGTAGGTTTACTACAAACGATCCGCTTCCATGTTAAGTGACTATAGTGTGGCGCCGAAGTAGAAGGTGATGTCTGGGTACGAAACTTGAAGCCACGGAAGTCCGCCCCGCATTTAAAACCACCTCATCCATATAGGCCACCTTATTCCGGCGACATGGTTTCAAAATGCGGTGGCGCAGCTCCGAAGGATCACTTAGGCACCAGGATTACCTTCATGCAATGTCTTCACACCTCGCTCCACGGCCACCTCTGGCATTTGTGCCTGGATTCACTCACGAGAGAGGCGCCAGGCCTTTTACCGTTGCACACTCGCTACCAGATACGGTGATGTAAAGGAGAACGACACGAGATGCGCTGGTGGCTCCTTGCAGCACTTCAGGTTGCGCCCATGCTTGCTCTCCCACTCGCTCACCATAGCGATTGGAAGGGAAAAGCAAGCGATCCTACGGTAGAGGTTTTGGATTTTGGTGCGCTATACTCCGCAAACATGTGGAGCCTGCGCTGATGTTGCCTACAGATTTCCATCGCGGATATGCCAGTTTCGCTGTAGGAGGACCTGGCCTAAGTACACAGCTTACGAGTCCATTGGTATGTCCACGTCACCCTTGTACGAGGGATTCTTGGCAGGTTCCTTCCTTGGGATAGACCATCCTATAGTAACGTCTTGTCCTGTCTTGCCTGGACTAACCTTGGCCTTAGGTGTTTGATTTACAAGTCCAGCCTGTCCAGGATCCACGCACTTCCAACATCTCCTTGAATGACCAGACTCTCGAGCTAGACTGGAAACCACGCCTACCTGACCCACAGCCATACTTGACTGTGAGATATCCTGTCACTGGTCGTGTGAAGCAAACTGTTACCATCCCGGACAGAGTGGGAGTAATTCACTCCGTCAACCTCGAGCTCAGTGGCTGGGGTGACGTCCATACCAAGTCTCCTGCCGCTTCTGTTCCTGGGGACGCTGAGCAATTTGTACATGTGACTGTCGAGGCTGTAGATGGAATCACCACGGACTGGACTTTTGCTCTCCACTCCCGGCCGGTTTCCCCGGGCCACGGCCTGCTCAAGCTGATGGAAGGCTTTGAGAATCTCAGCCAACGGGGTCACCTTCAAAGGGAAGAAGGCTTTCTCAATTCCTCTCCATTGGAACAACTCACATACATTCGCCATATCGAGGATGATGAGTTCAACATTGAAGAGGAGATTGAATCTCTCCTCCTTTTGGAAGCAGAAGCTGGCAATATGGAGGCAGAAATTGCAGCCAGAAAGAAGGCAATAGCGAAGTGTTTAAAGAACCACCGCGACCGCGCCACCCTGCGCCATCTCCTTCAGGAATGTGATGGCATCGTATGCGCTGCCAAAGTCATAGCTCAGAGAGTGTGTGACAAAGTCGGAATCTTGACGGAGCCAAACTTCCACTACGCTCAAGTAGAGGATCCTCGCGCCCAAAAGCTCATTCAGATTGACGATGACAGCAAGCCGCTGAAGATCGCGGGCCTTTCAGGTGATTTTCAACCACACTCTGCGAAACACAAGAATGGAACCCTCTCTGGAAACCGATACTTTGCATTGCACACCAACTCTGCAGCCGTTACAGAGTCAATCACAGTGGTCTACCCTCAGAGTGTTCTCTTCCGTGTTCTGGCGCTGATTGCAACGACAATCGGACTGACGGCTTTGTGTGCCTTCATCAGGCGAAAGTGCATGTCTGCCCGCAAGCAAGTGGATCGTCTTGCTGAGCGTGAAGAGCGCCGTAACGCTCGTGCATACCGCCGTGCAGCCCGAAGAGCAGAGATGCGTAGACGTTGGGACACTCTCATCACTGCGATTAGCTGTTTCAGAGTTCAGCCTGAGCCGAGGATGGAAGATTACGAAGAGAAGAGAGCGTTGATCCTGCAAGATGCTTTCATGGAGCAGAGTACTGAGGCGGCAGAAAAGGGCGAGGTCATGGAAGCAGAAATCCGTGAGCTACGAAACGCCAACCAGATCGTCGCTAGTCTGGTGCACAGATCTGATATTGCAGGACCATCGAATCCGAGTGGTTCCCTACAGCAAGTTCCTGTTGCTGTCGTGGCACGCTCAAGAGCCAGTACCGGAACTTTACCTTCCTATACCAGCGAGGTGCTGCCCGATTACCGCTCCCGCTACACCAGGACTGAGCTTGGCAGCAATGCTACAAGTAGTGTGAGGAGTGACAGCCTTGCTGCCATTAGCCTCGACCGATACACAATCTCTTCATCTTCTGAAGAAGCTTTTACAGGGAGCACACCACGCTCCAACAGTCCACAGAGCAGCTCACGGTTTACTACAAGCAGCATTGTAGATTTCTCTCCTAGACCCAGTGCAGAGACGCTGAGGACTGCGACTCAGGGAAGAAGATCGAGGGATACAAACGATTTGTGAATATGTTCTTATGTCAGTCAGTCGATTCGACTTGACAGAAAGGAGGAAATGTAGTAATGGATGTTATGATGGCGTTTTGTGGAATGCCGATCTCTGGCTTGCTTTTGGGGATGGTTGTAATATATCGAAGGGAAACTAGCACAGTTGAAATCAGGAGAAGCTTGCACGCCACGTTCGCGAGCTTTCAATCACATGAGCCGAGTTGTCCAAGCTGAAGATACAATACCAGGATGTGCAGGAAAGTTGAGCGAGTTAATTGAACTCTTAAAACACAGTCATGACGAGAACTATAGTCTTGACACCTGCAGCGGTTAAGTCTGCATAAACCATCATTCGATTCCTCTCCCTCATATCCAGTTCCTTTTTCTCGCAGCCTCAACTCAAAATCACCATTATATGCCAGGTCTCCCCGACACAAGCGGTTGCGGAGGCACTTCGATGCCGTTCGACCTCAGCAAATCTTCCAGCTGGGAGATACGATGGCCTTGGCTTCGCTGAAATGGCCCAATCGGCTTCTGCTGCGTAGTCGAGGCGGGCTTGTTTCTGAGCTTTTCATCCTCAATGTCCTTCTCGGCCATTAACAACTTCTCCTGCAGCTGTTCTTTCTCCTGAACCACAGAATTCAACTCCTCCTGCAACTGTTCTTTCTCCTGAACCACAGAGCACAACTTCTCGCTTGTGTCGTTTCCTATCTTGGTGACAGAAACCAACTTCTCTTTCATGCCCTTGATCGTCTTGTTGGCGGAGCTAACTTCCTCTCGTAAATCACCCCGACCTCTCTCGGCCGCAGCCTTCGCAGACTCTGCCTTCTCGATTTGGAGGTCCTTCTGCGTCATTAGGCGTTCATGGCGCTCCATCGTGTGCGAGTTCTCATCATAGGCGTAGCCGAGCTCGCGGTCCTTTTCACTCGCCAGCACATAGGAACCCTCGATGAGAGCAGTCCGGAGGTTTTTGAGATGCATCGCTTTCTCGGTGAGATCGACCGCTTTTTGCGAAAGCTCGACGTGGACGTTTTGGCAATGATTCTTCTCTTCCTGCAGGTCGAGATCCTTGTTCACCAGCTGTTCGCCGAGTTTGTCGGTGACTTCCTGCAGCTCCCTCTTTTCCTGTCGGAATTCGGTGTCCACTTGCCCCCAGTGGTGGTACATATCGTTGAGCTCTGCCTCGTTCTGGACCATTAAGGTGTCCTTTTCTTCGCCTAGCTGGCGCAATTGCTCATCACGCTTTGCGAGAAGGGCGACCAATCTGAAAATCTCTGCGGCTGAACTTGCGCGAAGGTTTCTCTCGTTCTCCAAGGCGTCCTTCATCTGCGCCAGCTGATTTCTGTGGAGCCGCTCCGTCTCCGACGGCGCATCGTAAGGTGGCGGTACGATGATCGCCTGGTAGCCACCATCTTCCACATCAACTGCAGAGTCACTTGGTAAAGATACGCTACGTGAGTACTTCTCTACAGAGCTTCTCCTCATCTTGCTAGGCGGAGCCTCTTCTGCGGGAGCCGAACATGCTGTGCGCTTGCCAATAGAACCCTCTTTTGGCTGCGCGAGACGAGTCTTCAAGGCGTAGTGATGTTGAATGCACTCGGCAGGTGAGTGACGAGGCATGAGTTCGGCGATAGAGCCAATGTTACGCCTCGGACCATTGCGTGGTGCTGTCTTGTATTTGAGAAAGGCTTCCAGGTAGAGAAGCTCTTCGATTGGCGTGAACGGGTTGGTGGCACGTGGAGTGTACCCAAAGGCTGCGAGAACCGCTTTTGGAGCAATGGGCTTGACTTCTTCCTTGTCCGCATCCATCTGATCCTTCTGAAGTGCCCAAATTCTGTAATTCCTCCGGAACTCCACAGCTATCTCGTCTTCGGTTGGTTCAGGCAACACATACCGCATCTCCCAACGACTCCGCATCTGAGCAGCCATTGATCTTACGAGTTGGCTGCCCAGGAGGATGGCGAAGAACCCGTTACTGGAGTCAGCGGCGTAGTCCTGGTATACACCGAGCAGTAGTGTGGAGCAAAAGAGGAGCACAGACTTGCGAGAGAGCTGGAAGCGATCAAAGAAGGACTCTTGGTTCTTCGTTTGCAGAGACCGTGTGTACTCCGCACAACAACGGAGGATAGCGTTAGGTTCTTGAGCATCCGCCTCGGTTGGACGCAGCCCAGCCAAGCGCGCAAGGTGTTGAGCCAACTCTTGCTCGGCCGTCCAAGGTGACAGAGGAAGTGTTTGCGAGAGCTGCTCATGGAGCTCTGACTCAGAGTTCAGACCATGCTGCTTGACCCACATGGACAGCTATGTGGTAGAGACGTCAGTCTTGTATGGCCATCACTGCAATATGGTACCTATTCACCTGTGGGAGAACGCCACCTGAACGGAGGAAGCGTCGCAGTTCATGCCTGGTCGCTTCTGTTGGGCCTCCAAGGAGTCCGAGCAGCGTCTCGAGACACACGGGATTCGGAAGGTCAACACCAGCGTGCTGCTTGCCGCGAGGAGGGTTTGTTTCGACATTCACACGGTCTGTACCAACGCTCTCCTTCAGATTGGCGATTTCGAGATTGATGGCATTGATCTTGCGCGCGCGACTGACGCCGGCTCCATCCTGGCGACTTGGTCCGTGGTTGGCTTGTGTCTTGTTCAGTGAAGGGCTGCCGATGAATGCTTTGTCGCTGGCCATTGCAGACCGCAGGACGCGGCGACCCGACATGGCGTCTGGCAGATCTGACATATTTGCTGATTCCGGTGGACGATGCTCCATATTACGGCGGAAGAGAAACGTGATCCAGTGCGGTGGGGCATGTTTAGTCACTAAGCCGCGCTAAGGGGGTGAATGAACGTCGGAAAGCTCAAAAGCCCACTTCAGGCTCGAATTTCTCTTCCCTTCTACAACACACTTTCCTCAACACCTTCGCCGCTTCCTCATCACCGCCGCCCGTTCCACCCCGACTTTGACGCACACCTGTACTCTGGTATGTATCATCACACAGCCCGACCGTGCTTCGCGCCGTCGTCAGAGGCCTGCGAGTGCCGCGACAAAGCTGTGGCAGAGTGTTGCCAGTCCGTCCGCGTTCCGCGGGACTTGTAGCTCTTCTTCCATTGCTGCGTCGTGGCCACGGAAGGTCTCTCGCTTCCGTTGCCGGCACGGTCGAGACAGTCGACGTATCTACTAAGTTGCGGAGTGTCCTCTCAGAAGAAGAAAGCTCGCTTGTAATGACCAGGGGCGCGAGATCAGTGTGGCATCAGTCCGTCCGCGTTCCGCGGGACTTGCAGCTCCTCTCCGACGCATACCAGGCCGCGAGTTTTTCGACTCTGATGTAGGCGCTGCCGTGGCAGCCTTTCAACTGACGTGACATCTAGGCCATCGGTTCTGCGGCTTGCCGTGGTCTCGGAGGCTTGGCCATTCCGCGTCATGCGGAGCGTGAATGACTGAGCCAGCTTAAAAGCCCTCTCGACGTTCAAATCTTCTCTTCCTTCTACATCCACCACCTCACTCAACATCTCCGCCATTTCCCATCCCCGACCCATCACGACATCGACATCAACGCGCACCAGTGTACAGGACCACATGTAAGTCACAATGCTAACGCCGCGGCCGTGCTCTGCGCGGTCGTCAGAGGCCTGCGAGTGTCGCGACAAAGCTTTGCCGAGTGCTGGTCCCCAGTCCGTCCGCGTTTCGCGGGACTGCAGTGCTCCACATCGCCGCGTCGTGGCCGCGGAAGGTCTCCCGCTTCCGTTGCCGGCACGGTCGTGGCAATATAACGTGTTTACTGTGTTGCGGTCGCTGCTTTGCGCAGAAGAAAGAGGCTTGGCTGTAATGACATTGGGGCGCGACCAGAGTGTGGCATCAGTCCGTCCGCGTTTCGCGGGACTTGCAGCTCTGCTCCGACGCATACCAGGTCGCAAGTCTCTGGATTCTGTTGCCGGCGCGGCCGTGGCAGTCTTTATCAACTAACATCACTTGACAGGCCATCGGTCCTACGGCTTGCTGTGGTATCGGAGGCTTGCTCACTCCAAGAACTCGAATGAGCCATGAGACCATTTCCCGCTCCTTGATCTACCGCGAATTGCATTCCAGCGCGAACCGTCCACAGTTGGCGTGGGCACTCACTATGCTCGCTTTTGCCACAGTGTCCAAAGCGGGACAGTGCATCGCCATGCAGAGTGGCTCGAGCTCAAATTGTCCTCCGCCAGCTCGAAAGCCGCGCACATCTAGAAGCTTCCTTTCTTCCACGATACTCGAACACCAGCTATCGAATACGCGCCGCTTCCACTTCGCCCTCCGCCCTTCATCACATCGAGCACAGTACACACCTCTGTGCAAACGTATGTATCGATGAAGCTCACTAACGCCACGGCTGTGCTCTGCGCCGTCGTCAGAGGCCCGGCGCGCCGGTGCGAGTTCTCTGGGTTAGCGGGTCGCTCGCGCCCTTAGTAACAATCCCGGCCGCAGGTACACCTCCCGCTTCCGTGGCCGGCACAGTTGTGGCACCGTTCGCGGCGTGCTCAGCGCAGAGAAGGAAACAATGTTGGCATGTGGTGCAGAGGGAGTGTGGCATCGGTGCGTTTGGCTCGGTCGGCGGTAACTTGCAGCTCCTTTGTGGCGGCCTGGCCATCATTGCTCTGGCTTCTGTTGCCGGTACGACCGTGGCAGTCTTTTAACTGATGTGATCTAGGCCATCGATCTTACGGCTTGCCGTGGCCTCGAAGGCTGCATTGTCGCCAGGTGCCAGCATTGAGTCCAGAACTACTGATCGCACTGCACGAGAAGTCGCCAGTTTACCAGATGACCAGTTCCGCGCCAATAGAGCCTTCGATTGGTGCCTACAGGAAGACAACACGGTTATCAGTGCGGTAAATTAGGGACTCACAACAGGGCATCGCCATCTATACCAGCTTCCCGCCCGCCAGAACGCCTCGCTAATCCATTTAATACTCTTGCAGCATTCCATCGACACACCCACACGTTCCTCGACGTCTACCTCAGCCATCTGAGCACAAAGTAGACGAATACCACGAAAACCGCCACGCATCCCCAGAAGATCCACTTATCCTGCCTCGCCCGGCGATCAATCATGCGAATCGTGTCTCCCGAGATTCCCAAAGTACTCCCAACAGAATAGAGCTTCCTCTGCGTCCCTTTGAGCATTTCCCTTTGATCTCCCAAATCACCCAGCACCGCCCGTCCACGCTCAAGATATTCATCCAACGTAGAGTTCGCCGACCCGAAGAACGAATTCTCGCTCAGCGCCGCATTTTCCCTGGCATTATCCGCTCCCAACCCATAGGGACTCTTATACGTAGAATAAGCATTCGGACCTCCAGCTCCCCCAGGAACAAAGTTGGGATTGCTCGTCCGGAACAGCGGGTTCACATTCTCCCCCTTTCCACTGCTGCCTGCCACCGCCGCGTCTGAGTAGGGATTCTCAGGTGTGCCCGTCCCGCTGTCACCTGCATATCCTCGCCTTCCGAGAAGCTCGCTGCGGTTTCGGGCGTAGGCTTGTTCTGTTACCGTGTGTTTAACCTCTGCGAATCGCGATTTGAATTCCAGGAGATCGGAGCGGAATTTTGCCAGGCGCTCTTCGCCTTTGGTAGCTTTCTCCGGGACGAGTTCATCTGATACTGCGCGTTGATAGTCGTCGAGCGTTCTTGAGAAGGACGTGAGGGAGGTCGTGAGTTGGCCTTGCAGAGCGGAAGAAGGTGCTGAGGAGGCAGAGAGGGTGTCGAGGTCAGCGCGAATGGCTTTCGACTGGCGCAGAGCGGAGTTGTAGAGGGCGCTCATAGTGGCAGTGTTGTTGTTATCATTTAAAGACTAAGATAATTGGTACCAGGGAAGACGTGTAGTCTTACAACGACGTGGCAGCAGCGACAATTGGCTTTTGACCGCCTGCCCAAAGAGGCTACGGTCAATATACACGCGAATCAACAAGAGACGTCATGCTGATCGACGCCCAGCACAGCAGGGAATGTCACTGAAGGCTTGTGTCGCCGTCTCCATCTACTGACATCGTTTCGTACGAACAACAGCAGCGTGATGTCCGACTCCAGCGCACAGAAAATGATATGAGCGCTCTTCCCGACCATTTCATACAATAGAAGCAAACTTCACCACACAATGGACATCCTCCGCAAGATCGTGGCCTCACCACGAGCGCGACACGAAGAAGCCAACCTCGACCTCTGCTACGTAACAGCCAACCTCATCGCCACCAGCGGACCCTCAGGCTCATATCCCCAAATCGTATACCGCAACCCTCTCTCCCAGCTCGTCAAATTCCTTGACTCAAAACATGGCGAAAACTGGTCTATATGGGAGTTCCGCGCTGAGGGAACCGGCTACCCTGATGAAGACGTATACAATCGAATCAGACATTATCCATGGCCGGACCACCATCCTCCGCCTTTCGCATTAGTCCCACTTATGATGGCCTCAATGCGGGACTGGATGAAAGGGAACGACGATCGCGTTTGTGTTGTGCATTGTAAAGCTGGGAAGGGAAGGAGTGGGACTGTGAGTTGTTCATACCTCATCAGTGAAGAAGGTTGGACTGCCGCAGATGCTATGCAGCGGTTTACTGAGAAGAGAATGCGACCTGGGTTTGGGGCTGGGATTTCCATCCCGTCGCAGGTGCGATGGGTTGGGTATGTGGATCGGTGGACAAAGGGCAACAAGCTCTACGTTGAGAGACAGGTTGAAGTGTTGGAAGTTCATGTCTGGGGCTTGAGAGATGGTGTGAAGATTGCCGTGGAGGGATATGTGGATGAGGGAAAGGTGATCAAGAACTTCCACACTTTCACCAAGTCCGAGAGGGAGATTGTCAAGGGAAAGATCAGCAAAGAGCATGGCTTTGCGGACGTGGCGATGGAAATGATGGGCAAGAAAGAGAAGGACAGCAACACGCAAGATGCGAACAAGGAGAATGCGGAGCAAATCAAAACAGCTGAAAAGGTCGACTCCGACATCTTCCCATCCTCAAACGGGGACGTCATATTCCGTCCAGCCACACGCGTGGTCCTCCCTTCCAGCGATATCAATATCGATTTTGAACGCCGCAACAACTCGAAGTATGGAGGCTTCACCATGGTCACTTCAGTCGCACACGTCTGGTTCAATACATACTTTGAAGGTCACGGTCCTGAACAGAATGGCAAAGCCGACGACTCGGGAGTGTTTGAGATTGAATTTGATGCAATGGACGGGATCAAGGGTAGCAGTAGGAAAGGCACCCGCGCTTTCGACAAGATGTCTGTTGTGTGGAAGGCTGTGGCGAGTGAGAGTCCTGGTGTGGTGATCACTGAACCCAAAGAGGGTGAAGTCGTCCCTCAAGCACGACCTGCTGATTGGAAGAAGGGGAATGATGAGAAGAGTGAGGACTTTGAGAAGAAATTGGGAATGCGTGAGGCTACTTCTGAGAGTGCTGATGTTAGTCGTGCGAGTAGTGTGCGTACGGACGCTACTGTTGAAAGTGAGAAGAACAAGGATGAATTCGAGGGTGTGCGGCCCTTTGTGGAGGCAAAGTCGGATGAGAGTGTGAGGAGGCAGGCGACCACGAATTCTGAAAACGAACCTCCAGCGAGGACGGTGCCTGCCACAGCAGCTTCAAATGCACATGTCAACGCAGCGGCGAATCAGTTGGGGGAGACAAAGCTCACAAGCTTCAATCCTGAGCATTCACTAGCACCATCGACTGGCAGCGAGATCAGGAGTTCCCAAGACGCTGCACATCCTTCCACGGCTGATCTTCCAGACGGCAGACCCGAGGATCAAATGCCTTCACATCATGATCATACTTTGGGTAGTATGAAGTTGAGCAAGAACGTCGACAGCAGTTCTTAGGGGGTGTTGAATGGTTGTGGGTTTAGCGAGGCGTACTTATTAGGGTATTGAGAGGGTCTTGTCATGTGGTGAACAGTCCGACTGGTTGAAAGGAGAGTCACCAGCTTGAGATATCTATGAATGCACGAAGAAGAAACATGGTGCGGTCGCTCGACGATTGCTCTTAGCATTCGCGAACCTGTCATCGACACGAACACAGGTATGATTTCCTTGAGCATTCATCCCTGTCATCATGTTTCATTCTATGACACCCTCAAGAAGCATGTTTCGTGATACTCGACAAACGTGCGGCTCCACTAGCAACATATCCAATCCTTCCGAACTAAACGCGGCCAAATGGCTACATGGCGTCTTGAGCTGAAGCCACCTACGAATATCAAGACCATGGCTTGGAAACAACCACAAAACCTCGGCTCCGTCGTAGTTTTGATGTACGTTAGGAAAGATCATCCACTCTCTTCTTTCGCTTGCTACGATGCGAGCTCCTGTCAGTAGACCTTACCCCAACCCTAACCCTTCTCGAAACATTACCTGGCTGGAGAGCTCTTGTGCGAAACACTAAGGGGCAGGACGATCGGAAAGGACGCCGGTTAACCACTTCTCCACCAAAAACTCACCACTTTGCCTCTAGCTCGTTCTCAGGCTCCTAGGTAGTACTCACTTCCCATCCCTCGCTGCTCGCTCCGCTCGACACGCTCAGTCGGCTCGCTTGTCCGGGGATTATGTAAAATCCGCAGACTGTGACAAAGTCTACCGCAAGAGATATCCGGAGCGTCCTTTCCGATCGTCCTGCCCTTTGGTGTTTCGGCTCTTGTGCTTTCTATCTTCGGCCGGACTTCAGCTCTTCTCAACTGGGCGACAACCTCGTATCTCTCGGAATCCACCTCAACAATCGTCCCACTAACAAAGATGATGAAGTCCTTGGAAGAACAACTACCGATCTCCACCCCGTCAAGAAGAACTTGATTATGGGCTGTTCAACCCGGCTGGACTTCCATTCTTCACATCAAACGAAGTAAACGAGAAGCACGGCTCTCCCAACATGGACCTCAACCATCAACTTGCGCTCAAAGATGATGCTATCCTCACATCGGGAGAAGAAGCACCGAACATCCACCCCGTCTTGCCCGTCTAGGCTCACCTTCCACCCTCGGCCGAGTCGCCGATGCCCTAAAATGAGTTGGCACGCTAAAACATTCTAGTGGGAGATCATTAACGTCAACTTGATGATATGCGGCATGCCTTTCGCAGGAGCCGGCAGTTTTCTTCAATCGCATCCGCGCATTTCTCCCCGATGTATGGCCTTTGATTGGAGACCGACCACTTCTTCTGAGTTCTTGTAGATTATTTTGGACTTCCGAGTGGGTATTTCCGCCAGGACAGACCACGAAGGCTCTGCAAACCCGGAACGGAAACTTGGATGACCCTTTCACGCATCGATATCTGGTAGAATCCGTGTTCAACCACTACGAGGGCAGACAATGCAGATTGTTGGTCAGGACTAATCCTTGTACGGTTCATTGACCGCTCTGCTAGAGATGGCCAGAGCTGGAGCCGAAGCAAGACGGATGACCATCATGACAGACCATGCGACGCTGGTGCACGGCGAAAAAGATCTACCCGATCTTGTAGGTAGGCGACTAACGAGTGGTAGGCCCATATATTTTCTGGAGAATTACAATAAGTAGGAGAAGATGGCCCACTTCTGAGACAATCACTTCCATCCTTTCCACGTGGTTCTCGTATATTACTCATTATGCTTTTCAACCTCTCTCTCCTCGCTGCCGCGAGTTTGATCCAATCGAGCATTGCTACTCCAGTCTCTGGCAGAGATTACCCATCGGCTACTCCACTCGTCGTTACGACGGTTCCGGAGTATGTGCGACCTTATGTTGTGAGAGCTTATTCTCTCGATGGACCTTTGGTGGGAAACCAAGTCTACAGATTCCCGGTGACGGGTGCTTCGAGCGGTGGTGCTTTCACTCTGATCAGCACTGCAGCCACAGGCTCGGGTGATTTGGGGGTCTTGCCTCATGTAAGTATTGAAAGAAGAAGTCGAGTGAGAAGTTCCTAACATCAATTGCAGATCCATGAGATCCATTACGAGAACTTCTTCTGTCTGAGAGGACGATTCCAACTTTGGACTGAAAAGTATGGAGACCAGCAGGCTCGCGAATTCACCCCGGGTGATTACGGCGCTGTTCCTCAAAACACTACACATACCTTCCAGCTTTTGGACCCATTCAACGATCTGGTTGGTGTAATCTACCCAGGCGGTTTTGAGTAAGTTTCTTCATCTCTCACACATACATCAGAGAGCTGACAACTACTACAGAAAGCTTTTCTACACCCTTGCTGCAACCAACTACACTTCCACCTTCGATGCTCCATTCTCCATCACAGCCAACTCATCTTCCGGTGGCAGCGATGCTTCCGTCATCTCCGCTCTGGAAGCTCTTGATGTATACGCCCAGCTAGACTTCGTACCACGTCGGGATCTAGTCAACGGAACTGCGCCACCATCCGACTGGCACTATGGTCCTAATGCTCCTGCCACCAATGCCACCACTCCATTCTTCATTGCCAAGGGTCGTGGACCTCAGTACATCAACGGTGCTTCCGGATACTGGCAGGTTGTGTCTCCATTCATCACACCTACCCAATCGGCTGGCAACTTCACCCAGGGAACGATTACTTTGTCGAAGACCTTTAGCAATGCCACGGCCGCTCCCATCCACACCTTGACTACCCACACTGCTCTGGAGGTTATCGAGGGTGCCCTTACCGTATCCATGGAGGGACAGGTTTTGCAGCTGACTACTGGTGATGTTGCATTTGTACCATCTGGAACACCATTCTCATACTGGTCGACTATTGCGTACACGAATGTGTTGTACATTGGAGGTGGTAGCGATACACTGGATCAGCAGTTGATCAAGGCGGGACAGGCTTGGAGTTACCCATTGTTCCCCAGTGGTACTACTCTACCTTAGGAGAAACATGATGAGTTGATGATAGAAAGTTGTTATTCACAAAAGTTGTATTCTCAGGCCGTTACTGCTATTCCTATTGTCTGCTAACTCGTTTCTGTGGTCCGTAGGTACTGGTAAACGCCAAAATCCGGTCTGAGAAGAAGTAAAAGGGGATGCCTATGGCTAACATCACCCATTCCAGTCCTGCCATGATTCCGGTGACCTGGATATCGTTAGCAATGAGCTCTATTCTGAGGACCTTGACAACACTCACGCTTTCCAACCCACTCTCCGATATCCAATCGGCCGAATAGAAGCTACACACCACAGCTATCACATTTCGAATCACAAACACCGATACTAAAGCCTCTCCAGCGTGACCGCTATAGCAATCCACCGCATATGTGATTGCAATGTTGCTGGTTGCGGTCAAACCGAAACTGTGCATAGCAAATCCGAAAGCTGGCCCGATCCAGTGCGTCTGGTGCGCAAAGCATTGCCCGAAGACGATTATACCCACTGGAGAGAGTACTGCTGGGATCACCAGAGCCACAAGTCGCTTTTGAGGACTTGGTTTGCTGCCGTCTCTTCTCCCGCGGTTTCCAATCAGATCGATCAGTTTTCCTCCAACGTAGAATGAAGATACGGCTCCAAGCCAGGCAGACATCGAGAACAGTCCTACGCTGCCTATCTGGAAGGAGTAGGGAGGTTTGCTGAGCAATTGCGTTGCTTGAATTTGGAGTATGATAGTCCAGCCAACGAAGACTCCAATAAGGCAGCCTACCCAAAGCACTGGAGGATACAGAGCCATTCGGAGGATATCCCACATCGTTCCCGAGAAGCGTTTGAGAGGTTCCTTTCGTTGGTATCCAAGACTCACACTCAGCCATTCAAGGTACGATCTCTCAGTCACCTCTTCTTCCATCTTCCCTCGACGTCTTCCTGACCGATCAAATTGCGTCTCTCTGATCAAGAACAAAGCCATGACGAAAAACACTCCTCCAGTAATGGCAATAAAAGCAGTCGACCATCTCCATGAATGTAGCTGTACAATCCAAGCATTCATTAATGGTCCCAGAAACAACCCAGACGTTAAACTGAGATGGTAGAACATCATACAATGACCTCTCTGGTCCAGGAAAAAGATATCCGCCACCACACTCGGAACTGTCGCATCTGCTGCCGAAGCACCGAAGCCAGCAAGAATTCTCCCGCCTAGAAGACTGCCCCAAGATGTGGCTCGTGTGCTCCAGGCATTTGCGGCTACGAATACGATCAAAGCGAGGAGGTAGACTGGTCGTTTTCCCAGGACTCGCATCAAAGGAACCCAAAGGAGGTTTCCAAGGCCAAAGGCCAGCACATTGAATCCTACTAGGAAGGTTGAGTAGGTTGTTGAGGTGTGGAACTCTTCAGAAAGAGGAACGATTGCTACTGTGAAGTTTGAGGAGTTGACGTTGGCGATGAGGGTGAAGAGGCAGATAGTCCCATAGGTTGTTAGTTTCGCCCATGTCGACCAGTTGAGAGGGTCGTTTGGATTGTTTGAGGGTACTGGTACTGTTGAGTCGAGATTAGCACGATCCTGAAGTTGATGTGATGAGTTGAGTCGTCCGTCTTACAGCGAGTTTTTGGCGTTTCTGACTTTATCTCAGAGCCATGTGAACGCTCCAGCATTTCGACATCCGCAGTCGTTTGCTTATGAAGGGAGTCCGTCATCGAGAAATAAAAAGGTGAAAGAGGTTGAACAACGACCTATAAACCAATAGGTAATCGCGAGAAAGAAAGTCAAAGTGTCAGTAGTCCGATTTATGGAGGTTCTTAGATAGGCAGGGATTCTCCAGCATTACCCCATCTTGCATCCTTCTGAAGTTTCGTACGAGCAAAGGGAAGTAAGAGATTCGCTTGGAATAGCCGTGCATATGTGCCGCCTCCAAAAAGTCCTCCACCGGGACCATCGAACGTTAAATCCGCGTGCATGTCGATCACAGCCACTTTTCCTTCTTTTGGCGGTATGCGTTGTACAACTCATCAATATATTAGCAGCATCAGAGAAAGAAAGAATGATACTGTGTGAAGAAGCAAATTCATATCGCTTGTTTTCCAACGAAGCTTCCAAAATCTTGACATGGTAAACCAAGGCCATTATAGGATCAAATGATGCTTCTCGTACCACATGATCTCCAACAAGGCTGAAAATGAAGATGATAGCGTTGGACAGGAGTTGGAGCCGGTGTGCAGATGAACGAGTCAGTGACAATTAGTCCCACATGTGAAGAGAAGTACTTTCCCTAAATCCACGAACATCCAAGATATACACCTCACGATCAATTCAGCGCTCTTCCACCATCAACTGGCAACTCAATCCCCGTAATAAGACTCGCCTCCTCACTAGCAAGGAAACACGCCGCATTCGCAATGTCTGCAGGCTGTGCAAATCTACCCAATGGAATCCCTTTGGTCAAAACAGCCCTTCCAGCCTCTGAATCGACACCTCCCAGAACATTGGCTACCATTCCAGTATCCGCTACAACAGGACATATAGCATTGACTCGAATCCCGAATTGTGCCATTTCAGCAGCTAGACCTTTCGTAACAGCGGATACTGCGCCTTTGGAACCAGCATACCAGACCAGGTTGGGTCGCGGACGCATAGCTGAGACTGATGATATGTTGACGAAGACGCCGCTCTTCTGCTTCTCAAAGATGGGTTGAACAGCGGCTGCGGAGTGATACTGCGAGATGTAAGCACAAGGTAGAACATTCCGAGATATGTGTGAAGATCAAGTCCGGTCCCAAGACGATGTCAAAGCTCAGAGAGTGCTTGTTGGAAACCCTCACACAGCCGGCCTGAAGTCATCTTGGTATGCTTTGGCTTTGCTTACCAGTGGTGCAACATTGATCGTCATGATCCGCTCATATTCGGCTTTTGGGACTTGAATGGAAGGCTGTCCAGCTCATTACCATCAGCAACACTTGGCAGGAATACTCTCTCAACTCACACCACTCCGATGTACAACTCCAGCATTGTTGACAACAATGTCCAAAGCTCCAAATTTCTCAAGACAAAGCTTCACAGCGATATCCCAGTCTTCTTGAATTGTGACATCGCCTTTGAAAGCAATGGCAGTGCCGGAAGGCAAGCTGCTTGCAACTGACTCCGCTTTTGGGCCGTTGATTTCAAAAAGAAGGACTTTGGCGCCTTCGAAGACGAACTTCTGGGCTATTCCTTCGCCCAGACCCATTCCTGCGCCGGTGATGATGGCGACTTTGTTGTCGAGGCGCCCGGGATGAGACATCTTGTATGGTTGTAATGGTTTGTGACTTTCTGGTGGTGGATGTGATGACGGATGAGATCAAAAGACAATGTGAATGTCATCAAGAGAGTTGTCAGGTCGCCTTGTACCCATCTTCACTCCCCGCAGCAAGCACGTTCAGTTGTGTCACTGTCGCGGGGGAAGTAGCTAGCTATGCAGCGGGTAAGAGGTACAAAGGATGAGGTTGAATGAGGGGAAAGGGACAAGTCTTGGCAAGCCAATACTTTCGAACTACCACTGCCATGAGAGCAGAATAACACATACAACACTCGCAATTGATGAATGATAAGCGTTGTACAAGATTCAAACGTAAGTCGAACTTTTTTTCCCCGAAAAGGGGTAATTTATACATCACCCCTTTTCGATCACCACATCGCACATAGCAGCCAAAACAAGTACCTCGACCTAAAAGGCGATGTGAATGTAATAACATTGTTTTGACCATATTTAATCTACTGACGAGGCTGTTCTGATGAAATAGCGGGTATCATAATTAGGCGGCAACACTGACCCAATATCATCCTCTTCTTCTTCCCAAACAGGCTCCTCTAGCGTCCACTCCCAAATCGTAGCCATATCTAGCATCGCTGGTCCCCAGACAGAATAATCGATATCCGCTTTGCGCTCAGTGCCCCACCTGTGCACTATATCGTGATCTGGCCAATCTAACTGCTCCCTGTCCCAGTCACATCGAAAACCTATCCTGCCATTCCCCTCACGGATGTCCTGGAAACGTATCTTTACAAACCTGGTGTCCCTTCCCGTAGCATAGTCCACAACAGAGCGGAATGTTCCTTCTGAGAGCGCGATACTCATCAGATCCAGTTCACGAAGTGACGAGACGTGGGATCTGAGGAAAGTAAGAAGATCTACATCTCGCACTTTCAAATCGGCTAGGAACAATTTGCAGAGTTGGGGCAAGGTCGAGCCGTGTGCAAGGTGGTGAAAGTGGCGATTTTGCATAGTTTCTTGTAGTCTTGTAAGCTCCCCATCCGAGTATTTGCGTTTGTAGCCCACGATACTAAGCTCCTCAATGCTGGGACATCGTTCTACCATCGAAGCAAGGGCGGAGTAAAATCTCTCGTTTGCGATTCTGTCGCGAGATGTGGTAATATCGGGTGTGGGCTGCTCGATATCGAAGACAAGAGCATCATCCTCTCGGACGGCGTAACTTGTCTCGTGGACCAGTGGGTCAGTGATGGAGATCGAAAGGCTTTTAAGGGTCGATAGGCATGAGCCTAGTTTGTTCAAATCGAGATTGCCCAAGACGTTACACGGTAGACTGGACTTCAATTGCTCTGGGATGTTGAAGAAAATGTCCAGAGCCTGAACTTTTAGCTGGCTGGAGCGAAGACTTTCCATCGCAAGCCAGAAAGCGCTTATCGCGGCTGGGAAAACCTGCTTTGTTTGCCAAATGGATGGAGAACGGGGTCTTACGGTGTCGCCGTAATGGATTTTGATGCATAGGGAAAGATGCTTGAGTGGGCTACTCTTGCTCGATGCAATATTCGAGAATGCTTCCCGTAATAATATGACTCCAGCGCCTTCTTTTCGAAAAGCTTCGTCTTCTTTGTGTCTCTGATGAAACGTGGCAAGTTCCTCCTTGATGGCCTCGAGCTGTTCAGGAGTATGGGCCGGTTCTACCTTTCGGGCACTTCCCCCCCTTCGCCGTGGTCTACCAGTGTTAATAGACAATTGGAGATCTTGTGGGTTGTACACAATGCCTGTCAGAGACAGATGCTCCACAAGACAGCCGAGACCGCTTTGAGATGTGGCTTCAACAAAGGATTGTAGATCGTTTCTGCGAAGATTGATGTGCTTTTCTCGAAAAAAGGATCGATAGGTATCTTGAACTGTTTTCAATCCGGTTGATCGACTGACAAGCCGGAGATTCTGAATGTCGGGAAGATTGAGGGAGTGTACGACTTGTTCGAAAAGCTCGTTGGTCAGAGACTCCAAGTTGGCGGCGCCCATATTGAAAGTGTGCAGAGAGATAGAGAAGCAGCGTCGGGGCGGGCGAGCGAGGGGATTCATTGAGGTTATGTATGTTTCATGGGCAATTTAGACTTTGACTATCTAAAACTAAGTTCTGCGGTCCGAGCCGTGGAGTTTGATGACATCGCATCTGCAAATCCCTCACTGAAGTTCATACCCTTTCATTTACCACCTCCGCCACCACTGCTGCCCTCGCTCCATGACCTTCAAGGATGGCGTTTATGGAATGACATTCTGGCCCAACAGTCTCCCTCTTACAGGATATGTCTCGTACCACAGCCGCCAGTCTCCTTGTCCCTGTCCGGCTCCGTTGGCGTCGTACTCGAAGACCGCCACGCCCCTGGCACTGTCTTCATCATAATCATTCTGGGAAAAATACTTGTATTTATCGACACGGCATCCGGGTATCAGGCGCTCTACTAACGCAGCGATCTGTTTGTTCTTCTTGGGATAATATTCCGACCTGCCTGGGTTGTTATGACTTGGCACCATGAGACTCGCATAGGGCATGTCGCCGTTGGCCGTAAATAGAGAAAGATCAATACCCGGCCCGCCAGCGTTCACCTCCTCCGGGGTACCAGTCAGCGTACCAGAGATCAAGTTTAGGACAGTTCCCTCGAAATCCACTTTAGGGTCGCCCTCCTCAGGCTCGCGGTTTTCGAACCCAAGGCTTTGATAGAAGTGTGCCTTTGGGTGAGCTCATCAGTAGGCGCACTCAATCATAACGGCAGGACGTTGACTTACCATCCATACCGCCCGTGCGCTAACGACTGTCAGAACGGTACCTAGAACACAGAAAAAGCCGGTCAGTGAATGTATGAAAGTGAATATTGGGAAAGAAGTCAACGTGTCTACCCAAATTCTCCCTAACCATCTCTCCTCAAATTTTGCCCCTACACGAATAACGACTGGCCGTGCCCCAGGGCAGCATACTTGAGAGAGCTGATACTTACACCCAGTAAGAAACCCTTCCGGCACACCGACTGTCAACCGTTTTCTGGTGTTCGGATAGTCTTCGAACTTTGCCTGCACCGAAAAACTGATATAACTCTCGCTGTTTTCAGAGACAATGCTTTGAATGCTTTTTTTGTTAGCGAGGCCGAGCACATAAGCGTTCACGTTCCCCTCGTCGAGGGTCTTGAGCGTGCGCTTCCAGTAGCTGCCTATTTGAGTGCTGTTCTCCGCATAGCTGGTATCGAGGCTCAGGCTCCCGTCCAGCCAGCTCAGACTGCGTTTGGAGTTACATCCAGGACAACCTGAAGCTTTACAGACAGACTGGCATCCTGTTGAGGTACTGAACTCTGGCGTATCGTCTCTCACTGACAATGCATTCCTAGACGTTTCCACCGGATCAAAATGCAGCGTTTCGAATCTGTTGAACGGAATCAGTTTGGATTGCCTACATGATGGTGGAGTCCACTCACGGCCACGCACTGGCAATACCCAGTATCAAGACGAACCAAACAATCCAGGCTTTCATCGTGACCGCCGATTCTTTGCAGCGAAAAGAGAATGTCAAACAAATGAAGGGAGCGGACAAAGTGCATCTGCCTGCAACGATCTACAAAAAGGCCTACCTGCGAGACTACAGTGCCGCTCGATCCGCGTGCTTATGGCAACCATGCGACTTTGAATCATCAAGGGTCCTTTCCGATCATATGATGAACGAAGGAACCTGCTGCGCCCGAGATCTGCGCTGAACAACATGCAAACTCTTCAATCTCCATTCTCCGACACTTGGAGTTGCTGCCTAGAGCTGGAGGCCTCCATCTACCCACTGCGATCATATGATGAACGAAGGAACCTGCTGCGCCCGAGATCTGCGCTGAACAACATGCAAACTCTTCAATTTCCGACACTTGGAGTTGCTGCCTAGAGCTGGAGGCCTCCATCCTCCTACTGCGGCCATAGTGGAATATACCATGTGGCCACGCCCTCTGGAAAATCCTGACTCGTGGATCCACATGAAAGGTAACGTATGAACGATCAATATCGCCATTATCGACCACAACATGGCGTATCTAGGGCTGTATAGGAGCTAGATCAGCCTCATGTCAGCCGCCTTACCTGTGGCCATAGTACGGCTATCAGTGAATGCACAGTGGCCGCAGCCTCGATTCCTTCATCCACCATGGATCAGCACCTCTGTTGCTGCCGATTCGTGTTAGACTTCTGTTCTGCATCCACACGAACACCGTAGGCTGAAGCTTTTCTGGCAGGATTGGCCGTATCGCCACTAATCGAGGTAATGAGCCGGCCAAGTACCACGGACGACGGCCGAGGACATGAAAGAGAGACATCATTCGACAACGTGAGCGCTGGAGCCTGGACAGCAGGTAGGGCACAGCTGTGCCTCATTGGGACCGCATACATCACTCCCAAATAGGATTCGATCAACATGCAGGATGAGAAGCCAAAACAGCAGTACCGGAACGGCAAAAGGGCCATTCCTTGGACTCCAGCCGGCAGATTCCGCCTTCGAGGTCTCGACAACGCAACACACTTAGGAAATGTTGAAGAGTACAAATTGCTCGCAGCGTACCAAATGATCGTGCTATCGAGGTTTCAGGCCTACAACCTGCTGCGTTCTCGGGATACGGTGCAATAGCCATCAAAGTTGTGTTGCCAAGAAATTTGCTGGTCCAATGAGACTTCTCACTAAAATGTGTCCGCATCGTCGGGCTTTCCAACTTAGTGACGGATGTTTGTTGCCGATACAATCCTTCGAAGAGGATCCTTCTGTGACTCTTGGGTACCTTCTGACGTACAAGCGGAATCGCCATCTTGAGACGATGCGATCCTCCACAATGTCCCGTGATGCTCCGTTGGAGGCGGACTGAGAACGACGTTGTGCAGATCATGCGCTCACCTTTTGGGCTCTTAAAACCCGCAGCGGCCATAGTTCTATTCACTTTGGCTGTCGGAAGCTGGTTCGGTGTCCATGAGAGGATTTGAAAACCGTAAAAAAACATCAAGATGGGCCAACAACGTCAAAGCTGGCTATGGACATTGTTATTTGCCTCGTTTCTCACAACTCGGCCTGCGACTTCTCAATTCCTTTCAGCAATATCGCCTTGTCCAATTCAGTGCGACCCAACTGGATACGATCCATCTGCCTGGACGTACTACCATGACTTCAGCCAACTGGACGCTTGTGATGGCACCGTTCTGTTCCAGATGAACATCTACAACAACATCACTGATGGAAGAAACTTTTACTTCCGATCCTGTAAGCCAGACCAGAGGGAGGGGCTCTTGAGGCTCGCCAATTCTTTTTGATGTCTTCCATTCGCTACCAGACATACACTAACAGTTCTTCCCTTGTGCTTAGGTACGGCTTTCGGTGGTACTGTCATTCCAGACGGCACGGCTGGGGTGAAGAGTCAAAACAACACTGCCACCATAAAATCAGCTCGAAGAGACAGTACCGCCCGACACGATCGAAGGCAGGTTTTGTCACTCAACGCCACTGCACCATCACCAGCATCTTTGCAGTTGACTAGCTGGAACGATGGAGGCAATGTCGACATTACCGCTGCTCAAGCCACTATTGGGGAGCTGGCTGCTTATGTAGGCAACTCCAACGAATCAGTCGTCTTCGCACGTACCGCATCCGTTGTGGCGGGAGCATACATTGGGTCGCAGATCGATAGATCGAGTGCCTCTTCTGTCATTTCCAAGTTTCAGGATGAAATCAAGCAGAAGTCGTCTTCGGGACTTGCTGCACAGACGTGCGGTTTGTCGAACAGCACTATCGGCCCTCAATACTTTGGAATTGTCTACGTTGGATCTTCGGATGTTACTGCAGTTCAAAAAGCCTTGCTGAGCTGGGATGGAGCACAGTGTGTCATGGGCAACGATGTTCAGCCATGGAGCGGTGTTCAGGTGAACATGATTTCTGGAAATGATGTTTCCATCACTTCAGCGTCGGAAGCAAGGGCAAAGTTGCGCCGAAGGTCGATGGTTCTGCGTCCAAGGGATACCTGCAAGTACACACAAGGTATGACCACCAACACAATGCGACTTTGCGAACAGTACTAAGACATCAATCACAGTGCAGTCTGGAGATGGCTGTTATGCCATCGCGCAGCGCTGCGGTATATCCCAAACTGAACTCGAATCATACAATGGTGGCTCAAACTTCTGTAACTCTCTCGAACCCAAGCAGGTAAGATGCCACTTAATCGACTACGCCAACTGTACTGATACTGTGACAGTATGTCTGCTGTTCATCAGGCAGCCTGCCGGACATGTCGCCTCAGCCCAATTCAGACGGCAGTTGCTATGCCTACACTGTTGTAGCGAACGACTATTGTGCCTCTATTGCGCAAGCGCACCAGATGACAGTGCAGGATATTGAGGCCCGCAACTCGCAGACTTGGGGCTGGACAGGCTGTTCGAATCTTTTCATCGGCATGAAGATTTGCCTGAGTACAGGTGTGCCACCGTTTCCGGCCAACGTTCCCAACTCAGTCTGTGGTCCACAAGTCAACGATACGCAACCCAACTCCAATCCCTCTTCATGGGCTAGTCTTAACCCCTGTCCTTTGAACGCTTGCTGTGATGTGTTCGGTCAATGCGGTATGCGGACACCTTCCCCTCTTCCCATCACTTTGCTGATATCTTTTACAGGCATCACGTCAGAATTTTGTACGGCCGATCCAGCGTAAGTCTATCCGGTGCGATGTGCGTATTTGTGTACTGATCGTATCAGCGATACTGGGAATCCCGGCACAGCGCAACCCGGTAGCAATGGGTGTATATCGAACTGCGGGACCGACATTGTCTCTGGATCTCCTGTTGCCAGTTTTGAAAGAGTAGGCTATTACGAAGCATTCAACGTCGAAAGACCCTGCGACCATCTCGCAATCAGCGCTATTCCTAGCCGGTATACTATAGTACACTGGGCCTTCGCCTCTCTCTCGGACAGCTACCAGCCTTCTATAAGTCCTTACGAGGACGCATGGGCAGATTTTATAGCAGCCAAGGGATACAAGAGAATCGTATCTTTCGGTGGCTGGACTTTCTCGACAGCGGTATGCACACTTCTTTAGACTACGACCGAGCAGTTTATACTGACCGAAACAGCCCAGTAGCTACGACATCCTAAGATCGGGAGTGATGGCTAGCAATAGGCAGACTTTTGCTAATAACATTGCGAGTTTTGTTAAAAGTCAAGGACTCGACGGTGTGGATATCGATTGGGAGGTATTTGCGACGCCTGAGTGTGATGCATATTCATATCTGACACAACTCTTCGCAGTATCCCGGTGCTCCTGACGATGAAGGAGAGAACATTCCTATCGGCTCCCCTGAAAGTGGACCAGATTACCTGGAATTCCTCAAGCTTCTTAAGGCGGCACTTCCTAGTGGGACCACCCTGTCAATCTCGCTTCCGGCGTCGTACTACTACCTGAAAGCCTTTCCAGCAAAGGAGATGAGTTCTGTATTGGATTACTTCATTTACATGACATATGTGAGTCTAAAGCAAAGCAATGTATGATTTCGAATTTTGCTGACATTCTGCTCTTCTTCAGGACCTACATGGGTGAGATATCCAAGATACTTTGAAAGCTTCAACTAATGATACGATTCAGGCAATGGGACTACGGCAACAAGTTCACAAATCCTGGGTGTCCCACAGGCAACTGTCTAAGGTCTCAGATCAACCAGACCGAAACAGCATCAGCTCTGTCTATGATTACGAAGGCCGGTGTACGTTTCATTGACAGATCGGAGTGAAAACATGACATCGAATTAACTCTGTTGTAGGTGCCGGCAAACAAGATCATGTTCGGACAGCCACTATATGGCCGTAGTTTCCAAATGAGTGAAGCCGGCTGTACCGGACCAGAATGTACATTCACAGGTCCAGCAAGCGGTGCTAAGCCTGGAAACTGCACTGGTAAGACTTTCGTCCATTGGGAAATATGGTGCTAAATCTTCTGCCTAGGGACTGCTGGCTATCTGTCCAATACAGAAATCTACGCAATCATCAACAGTGGTGTTAGCATCCAGCAATTCATGGCGGACAAGGCCAGTGACATTCTGGTTTACGACAATGACAACTGGGTTGCTTGGATGAAAGGCTCTACCTACGATACTCGCAGCCAGTGGGCACAAGGCCTTGGATGTGCTGGGACATCCGACTGGGTAAGCTTGTGCTCTCGGAATTGGAATCTCGGGCATGCTGACAGAAGCTTCTTTCGCAGGCCATCGACTTGAACATCACAGGAGGCTCGGATGGTAGTGGTGGCGGCGGCAGCGGCGGTGACGAGAATGGCAGCGGGAGCGGGGTGGTCACAATTGACCCTTCGGTCTATCAAGATCCTCAGCCAATTGTCACTTGCACGCCACCTTGCACATTTGTCCTGCCACCGTGGACATTACCTTACACGACGACTATCACACCGACTCCAGTCACCGAGACGATTACGGAAGAGTGGCCTTTCATCTCTACCCTCAGTGGGATGGTTACGACGACTATCTTTCTGTCCAAGACAACCGGCAAGTTCCACATCTGCAATTTGACGTTTGATGATGGTTTTTGATAAACCTCGAATAGCTACGACAATTACGTTCCCTCCAATCACCACCACAGAAATCCCGGTTTCGAATGTTGTGTGGACTGACACCGATGTCCCCTCTCTTGCACTAACAAGCAGCATCATACTTCCTCCAGGTGAGCGATGAGACGCAAGACGTCAAGTGCTCACCATGCTAATGAGAACCAGTCACCCTCTCCCAGGAGTCCACAGTAGTCACGACCAGTGGGAGTACGACAACACTTGCAGGAATCTATTGGACGTATAGCCTGGGCGCATACCCGCCGGTATCCACCCCTGACCCGGCACCACAACCAACGCCAACTGTCGGACCACCACCACGGCCATCATCCTGCTCTAATTGCCCACCCGCTGTGACTGTGAAACCCGGACCCCCCGGCCCACTTTGTAAAAGTGGCTGTGGCACACAATGCAAGGATTGTGATGACGGTGGTGGAACTGGCGGATGCCGTGGACCAACATGCAACCACTGTATTGGGCTCGGATGTCCCTCTGGCAGCGACTGTATAGGATCAGGCTGCGATAGCGGCGGTCGTGGCAGTGGAAATTCCAACGATCCCGACGAAACAAAGTCCTGTTCCGAGAGTTCCACCGTCACTGATTGCTCAGTCGATTGCAACGTGGGTCCCGAGTCAGGTTCTTTATCCACCTCATGCTACAGCACAACCTGTTCGCAGCATGTTGGTTGTGAGACTACAGGCACCACGACAACGAGCGAAACGACAACAGCTTGTCCCATAGAGCTGCCCTACACAGTTTCATACGGCCCAGAAGGACAGATTCCCCTAATGGGCGGCGGTGGCGATAGTGGCGAGATCATTTACGCTGGGCTCATCGGTCCCAATCGTGTGCTCTACGATCCGGGAGAGCCAGTGATAACGACATCGGCAGGAACTACCAAAAGCACAAGCACTTCAAGCGCTCAGCCTGCGCCGACTGGCTCCAACATATTCTACGTTTGGAATTGGGGCGGCACAGGACCGAACCCAATGGGCTCCAATCCCGTCAATTTCATCGGCGCCGGAATCGCACCCGCGCTCGACTGGAGCTGCGAAACCATTCAAAAAGACCTCAGCAACTCAGATCCAAACCAATATCCCTACGTTCTGGGCAAGGACGGATCCCAAGCTGCCCCGGATGTCTTCACACTCGACCCTTCAGGTGTATGTGATGAGAATCTGATGACCTTTACAAAGCAGGATGATGGGTCGTACTGGGCCACCAGCCAAGGCCAAGGCGGGCGAGCGCGTTGTACTCTTGCGAATCGGCCCGCTACGCTAACTTGCACTGGAGCCATGGCCCTAGATGCAAAGGTCACGCCTTTATGGACCTGCATGGGCGACATATGTGGTCCAGGAGGTAAAGCGGGAGTCGTATACTGTCCAAGTATGGATGCCACAGACTGTCCTTGTCCGGACGATGACAGCAAATTGTGCATTTCCTCGGACGGCGGACCTTACACGTGCGTATGCGGTGACTGAGACGGAAAGATGCGAAGTCTTCATTTGGTAGTCCTTTGATATGGAAAATTTTCCCTACGGATATCAAAAGGGGTAAATGTCTCCTCGACCAAACATGTAGGATCTATGAGTTGATTGCAGCCTACTCAATGCTCCTTGGCACCTTTTTTGCCGTGTCGCCCAGATATTGGCCTAGCACTTCTCTACCAACATTGAACTTGAATTCTAAAAGCCCCTTTAGCATATTCGATGTCTTCGGGGCCAAGTTTCGAGCAGTGACGCCGCCCTGACCGTAGCAAACGAGTTGAGCTACGACGCATGAACAGCATGAAAAGCTACAACTTTACGTGGCACTCATTCCTCAGCTATGCAGACCGTGCGGCCAGTGATCCGAGCACGCCGGCAGAGCGATCGATCTGTTCGGCGTCAAGCGATCGACTGTTCGGCATCAAGCCCCGAATACCGTTGGAAACTCTCTTTCAACCCCTCGCCTTCTACAGACCAAGCCTCGGCAACGAACCCGATGCTCGCAGCACACTGTATCATTCAAGCCTCATCACAAAGGAAGGTGTAACTGCAGTGCCGAAAGCGTCGACGAACCGAGGGTGCAGTCAACTCCACCGTAGTCGAACAGCTACGTACACTCGAACGAATACTCCAGCAAAAGCAAGAGCGAGATGAAGCCATCAACCTAATCTACGACATCAAGGAGAGTGTAAAGAGAGTCTTTGGCGGATCGACCTTCGCGCTACGGAAGCACGACTTTCCATCACCGGAGCTCCCTCAATCTCATGGGACATGCCAAGCATAGCACCATCCTCCATTGGAGATCAACAAGACCTAGATCCCCAGTTGAGGACCCCACGATCACCAGACCGACAAAAGTCACCTAGTGTAGGCAGCATTGACTCGGGCACTCCTGCACAGTGCGACTGCACACGGTTTTGCACCCCTCACTGCCTTTCCATACCCTAGCAAATTGCGGTCAATGTTACTCGTCGAACCCGCAGCGCGCTCTGAAAGCCTCTTTCCTCGCCCACACGGCACCTCAGAGAATGCACCAACTGCCTCGGTCATGATAGATTCACAGTCGAGCACGCTGTCGAACCTCAATATGCCGCTCGGACGTCTCCCCTCCGAGGCAGTCTTGAATCTTGATGGAGTATGGCCGCTGAGACTGTCGGGAAGGTCAACCCCAGTGAAGGATCATATAAGACTACGGGACTGCTCCTCAAGCGCCGTCTTTCCTTAGCTCAAGCTGTACTCGCAAAATTGACCATGGCTTTCAAGATGGTTCCAACATTGGCACTTGCGGCCGGTCTCGCCACCGCCGCCAACTTCGTCCCGGTCGTCCCGCAGTCTGCTCAAGTCGGTGCTCTTGACTTTGGTGTGACCTGCAGTGTGCCCATCTTTGGCAACTACACCTTTGGGGGCTACTTTACCGCCACGGCCCCTATCCAAGGTGGCGCTGGCCAGGAGATTTACTACACGGATCTCGTGGCTGAAATCACCATTCCTTCGTCCTTGACCAGCCTGGGCGGCTTTGTCGATGTCTCTCACGCCAATGCCAGTGTCACAGTCACACTGGACCTCGTCAACGCTTCTCCCACGACCTTCGATGTGTTCCCCACGCCGCTCCAGATCGACAACATCACCTTCACCGCTGGCCAGCCAGTGACGGTCCGTGTGCCCACCTCTGGCACTCTCGAGCCTTTGGGCCCCGTAACCCTGGGCGAGGCTGGCGAGACTCACCTGATCCACTTGGGCGAGGTCGACATCGAGCTCACTCTGCTGAACAACGACGGTTCTACATTCCTCGTCCCACTCGCAATCACCTGCCCTCCATCGGAGATCCCCTACGACATCGGCATCGTGAACATCCTCGATGCCAGCGACACAACCCCGGCCGCACCAACCACCAACGGCACCTACATTTTCGCCAACATCACCAACAACGAGGAGACCGGCTCGTTCCGCTTCCCCTACAGCTGCGATTTCAGCAACGGCAAGACGGACGATGTCGACCTGACCATTTCGGGTACCGTGCCGACGTACCTCAACCCGGGCGACCAGTGGTCCGTCACCGACGCCTTTGCCTACCTGCGTCTGTCCGCCGCCACGGTCGCCGATCTGACCTCGGGGCTCACCGGCGTGACGTCGCAAACGACCACCGCCAATCAGTACAACGTAACGGTCGAGAACGGCAGCCCGGCCACGATCAATGCCTTGACAACGCCCGTCAGCACCACCACCGACGTCCAAGCCGGCCAAGAGCTCGACATTTCTCTGCCTGCCGATGACACTATCAGTATTGGTCCCTTTACCGCTGGCTCGTCGGGCCAGGAGCTCTTCCTTACGTCGGCTGGTACGAGCGGCTCCATTGCCTTTATGAATCAAGCTGGCAGCAATGTCGGCAGCGTCGACTTCCAGTGTCAGCCCAAGTATACGTCGCGCCTCATCGGGTACGTATCTATTCTCTGCTTGTCTGCTCCTAAGACTTGACGCTAATACTATGCACAGAATCCCTGTCACTGACGCTACGCCCCCTGCCATCTCTACGTAAATGCAGCCTATTATGATCGTGCTGGCACAGACATGTAGTGAATAACGGTCGTACATGAAGATATGATTATATAGTTATGCCAATTGAAAGCTGGATATGTTGAAAAGATGAATGGAATGAAGTGATTGAACAGTTGATTGAGTCAGGAAGGACAGTGTGGCAGAGCCAATAGCTATATATCGGAGAAGCTAGTGAGTGAATGTCTAGCCACCTCTTGGCGGCATGTGACCAGCCACAGTACTTCCAACAGGATACGCGATAAAACCAATTTGCCCTATACTGAGAATGTTCCATAGAGCGGCACCTAATCATCCGCACATTGCCCATCCGATTCGTCGTTTCGGGGTCTGCCGCGCTATCTGCTACAACAGTTCTCTCAATCGCCAAGGATGGCGTCTCGCTCGCTCGATATAGCTAGCACTATCAAGATACAATCGACTCAACGTAGTTGAAAAGTATGTAGGGTATCGTTGTCCTTTGTGAGAGAAATTGTCTACACGCAGAAAGCCTATCACACTACATACTCGGCGTTATGCGAGTGTCTTCTAAAACAACAGCTAGCGACCGCTTCTACCATCAACTATCAATCCACATCACGAAGGAGACATTCTTCACCGCGACTACAGTTTCTTTCTTCCTAGCTTTACCGTCTGCGTCCTAGTACGATGTTCTAAAGGTACAGCACATCTGTCTAAATAGCGGAAAAGTTAGATCTCTATCAATTCTAGGATTACTATGGTAGGATCTCGCTATATAATCTTAGTACCGTATAGAAAGGAGTCTTACGAAGTATATTAAACTTTACTAGATCGGCTTTCGATAAGTACCGGGCTACTAGTACTAGACGTAGTATTGATCGAAGAGTAATCGACGGGTAACACTTAATTATTAAGATCCTAGTACTACCTTAGTATTATTATAGTTAACTTAAAACGGACTTAAAAATCATATAGGAATACCTAACTATAGGAATCTTACCTATATCGAAAAAAGCATTTAGAAAGGAAGAGAGTTAAAAGCGAGTAAAAGCGAGTAACTTTTCTCGCTAATTTCTCTAAGGGAAAAAATAGGGGCAAATATCTCCCTTACCCTCTATCGAAATACATAAGAACTTAACCATTATAAAAGCCCTGATGGCAAAAAGCTACAACCTTGTAAAATAACCACACACAACATACAACTAGAAAGGCAATATAGCGATGAGGATACGAGACTATACGCTTTCTAGACATTTCTTTACCCTTCGAGCTTTGCTGAGTGTGAGTGGAAGGACTTTGACGAGAGGAAGGACTTCAACAACGCGGGCAAGATAGTACCACGTTCCAAAAAAAAATCTCATTCAAAACGTTTCACAATTTTGGCGTCGGGCGTGTATGTAGACTCTTCATCCATTCCTCACTCCAAACCGCCCACCCCCACTCCCCAAACACCACACCACACCACCCCTCACATGCAATCCTACCTCCTAACCCTCCCCTTCTTCTCCGCCCTCTTCAACCCCCTAACATCCTTCTTCAACCTCGAATCAACCATCTTATACTTCCCCTTAACACCCCTAGGTCTGCCCGCCCCCTTATTATGCCCCCCCGCAAAAACCACCTTCACAGGATTCCTCTTCTTATTCCCCGCCTTAGCCTTAGCCATCATCTTCCCCATCCTCTCCATCGCGTCTCTACCAGCCTCACCGCCGCCTTCTCCATCTTGTTCAGCAAGCCCCTCACTCTTCCTCTTCAACTTCTCCAACCTCCTCGCAGTCCTCAGCGTCTTCCTTGCCTTAGCTTCGCGGACTTTCTTAATAGGCCTCGCATTCAACGCTCTCAATTTCTCTTTAATCGCAGCCGCAGCTTCCCCAGAAACAGGTCTCTGAGCTCTCGAATGTAAATTCTCATCATCAAGAAACCACTCCGGTAAACCCTCCACATCTCTCAACGTATACTTATTGAAATTATCGTCGAGGAGTTGTTGTTTTGTGATTTTTCCCGTGGCGAGTTGGTGGGCGAGAGTCATGGCTTCGGCTGTGATGATTGAGATGCTGGGTTGGGAGGGGTTTTCTCCTGGAGCGGTGGGACGGGTGGTGGTTTCTTCCCAGGATTCTTCCTCGTCGGCGGCGGATTGGGAAGTGGAGGGTACGGCTTCGATTTCCGAGGTTGTTGAGGATGCGTCGGAAGCAAAGGACATGGCGTCGTCGTCGTCGTCTTCATCTTCAACGGCCTTCTTTGATGGAGACTGAACATCAACACCACTATCTCCTGCCTTTTCCACCTCAAATTCCTCCTCTTCGTCCTCCAACCCCTCAATCCCCTTGAAAATATCCTGTTGAAAGAAATTGGCAGCCCGTCGCGTAAGTCCACCACCCATAGGATCTTTCGGCTGCAAATCCGTAGTCAACTTCCCTTCCCCCTCATCACTACTATCCCCAGAATCATCATCCTCATCCTCCAGCAATCCATCATCATCACTAGAATCATCCTTGACATCCTCACCATCTTTCCCAAACCCCTCGAATTCCTCCTCGACATCATTACCCCTCGCCAGCTTCCTCGCCCGCTTCGCACGAGCTTTCGTATCGCGATCCTCGACCCGTTCTTGGTACTGCTCATACATACCATCCAACTGCGCCTCCAACGCATCCCCAACTTCATCCTCACTCTCCTCTTCCTCGCTCTCTTCTTGAATTGTCTCAACAGGTTCCACAGCAGTATGCATACGACCGCGCATGATCGCTTGTCGGATTTGTTCCCCCTTATCCGCGTCCTTGAGACGAAAGACGGCATCACTGCCTTCAGGCCCACCGGCTTCGATACCGATTTCCGAGGGCGTAGTCATTCCCATTTGCATGCGCACGGTTTCTTTGTTTTTTCTCTCGTTGTCTTTGCGGCGTTCTTTGCGCTTGGTTTTGGTTTGGGCGTCTTTGAGGGCTTGGAGTTCTTCTTGTAGACGTAATTCGTCGTCCATGGATTCCACGACGGCGACTTCTTCTCCTGCAGTTCCTTGTTTCACCTCCTCCTTTGCTGATTTGCCCTCTTGATCTGCTGTCTTCTTCACCCGAAACCCGAAGCGATCTCTCGCCTTCAATCTCCATCGCAGCAAAGTCTTGAACTCTTTCCTCCCCAACACCTTCAAATCCTGACAACACAATCTCACTTCCTCGGTGGTTTCAGGAAGTTTATCCAAGGCGGCCTGAGCGATATCTCCATTCGCCTCTTGTCTGAAATGCAGCTTATTCATACTCCCCAAGACAGCAATGGGATCGCCCGTCTGAATAAACTCGCTCGCGGCGCATTCCTTGAACTGCGTCCAATCGCCCTCCTCATACCCATCGCGCTTCCTCTTCTTAATCTCGGGATTAAACACCTTGGCCTCATTATTCGGCGCACTCTCCTCAATCTCAGAAAAGGCATGCGTGGGATCCAGAAAGCGCGGATCCAGCTGTTTGGGCGCTTTGAAGCCGCGACACACATAAAACGTCTCGGCCGACACATTCCGACTCGAGGGCGGCTTCGTCTGCTCGACTTTGGTGAACAATTGCTTGAAAATCCACTCCAGCTTCGCACTATCCTTGCTCCGAAACACCTTTGTCACAAACGTGCCATTAGGAATCAGAAATTCCGTCGCCAGCTTCAAACTCGACAAGACGAGCTCATTCTGGCTAAACGCATCCTGCACCCACGCGGTCCCGACATTCGGCGCGCCGTCGTGAATCACACAATCCGCCTTCCACGTCTTCAAATGCCCGCGAATCGTCGCGCGGCATTTGTCCGTCGTGATGTCGCCGCAGAAGGAAATGGCTTTGGGAATCGGTTTGATGGGCGTGAGATCTACGCCTACGATGAGCGATTTCGGCGGCATGATTTCGGCGGCGACTTGGAGCCAGGAGCCCGGCGCGGCGCAGAGGTCGATGAGGCAGCGCGCATTTTGGAGGAATCCGAACTTTTTGTTGAGTTGGATGAGTTTGAAGGCGGCGCGGGCGCGGTACCCTTTTTCTTTGGCCAGGTAGTAGTATTTGTCCAGACGCCCTTTGGCCGATTTCTTGTCTTGGCCCATTTTGTTGGGGGTGGGGTGGCCGTGTGTGTGTTGGAGGTGAAGGCGACGGTGACGGTGACGGCTGAGATTTGAAGATTCAGTGGAAGTTTTCTGCCGGACTCAGCTCCGTGAGAATGTCCAGGTCTAATCCAACTCCGTATGCCGACGGGCCGAACCATGTCAGTTTGGTCAGTCTATAGCATCTTCGTGCATGCGAGCATTAGGCGTAGAGGTGGGCCGAGTCGTCCACCCACAGCGGCCATAGTAGAATATACCATGTGGCTACGCCCTTCTAAAGAATTAGTCTATAGATCTATAATATTAGAGCCGTATATACCGTCGATATCCCTAATATCTCCTAGGTCTAACGGTATTCGAGGCTATATATAGGCTAGATTAGTCTTTAGAAGTAATCTTGTCTATAGCCGTAATACGGCTACCGATAGATATACGGTAGCCGTAACTCCTAATCTCTAATCTACTACGGATACATACCTCTAATTAGGCGTCTATTCCGGAGGTACGCGAGTCCGGTACTAGTATAAACTTAGTAAGGGATCGCTATAGAGTTCAATAGTTTCCGAGGACTCTATAGCTAATCAATATAACGCTTAGCGTATAAGAGCTAACTTTATATAATAATTAAGCATTAAGTAAGTAATTACTAGCTATTTATAATAGCTATATATATACGTTTAAAGTAATTAGAAGTAATTAACAAAGAAAATAAGTAAGTTAGTAACTAGTTTAACTACCTCTCGTAGTAATAACGGCTATATATTGCCTTAGTATAGTAATTAAGTCATTAATTTTAGCCTATATAATATTATTATATTCTTTAATGATAGTAGTAATAAGGGCGTATCTAGTTAGCTAAGTTTGACAAGCTTTAATAGCTTGTTTAATTATATACTAGAGATTTTTAATAGGATTAAGATCTAGTAAATATAGTAGCTAGGCTATATAAATAATTAAGCGTTATTATAGCTCTTTATTAATACTAGCTATATAGTATATACTTACGTTGTCTTATTAAAAAGGCGCTATTAGATTATAGGCCGGAATCGAGTAGTTTAGCTACTTATATTAACGATAAATTAGCTTATTTGGTTATATCATTTCTTCTTTTATTAATAGTATAATATACTTATTAAATAAAGCGGTATGAATTAATTTATAGCGTACATTATTCTAGATAAGAAGTCGCCCTTTACTACTAGTTCTACTAAAGAAGGCCTATATTATTTAGTAAAGGAGGCGTTAATATTATAGCCGTAAGTAAATATCTATATTATACTTAGTTACTCTATAAGTAATAAATAACCGCTTGTTACTTCT